>BMAW01023942.1:0-24431 GCA_019974015.1 Nephila pilipes | reverse complement strand
CCTTATGATTAGCGATTCTCCGATTTGCCCAACCTGCCTCTTTCATTCCAATGATACGACTAATTTCAAACTCTCACAGTTGCCCGTAATGAGCTCGACACCTGCGGAGAGGCATTTTTTCAGTCGTTGAAAAGTATCCTAAATCGCAATGCAACAGAAAATTTAACCATTAGATTGATTGAGAATCGCTTCTTATATACACCTGCTAAGTGCGCAAAACCGATGCTCCACAGCTCCTCTATTCATTCATTGGACACCAAAAATTTAATCATTTGCATATTCGGTGTGTGTGTGTGTGTGTGTGGGTGTGTGTGTGTTATGTTCTTTTGCCTAGCCCTCAGTTGAATTAATTTAGCTTAAATTAGGTTGTGTAATTTTAAATAATTTCTCTAGACTTTTTACATTTACTAGATCTTTGTGAAGCGTGCATCAAAATGAAAGTCAGTACAGCAACTGAAAAAAAAATGGTTTTTTAGAACACAACTTTTAAAAAAAATTATAGTTTGGTTTACAGTTAACATAGATATATTAATAGAGATATATGTTAACAATAAAAATACAAAAACTGAAATATAAATTATGTGAATCATTTTAAAAATTAACGCTAATTAAGTGCATTTAAAAAAAATAAGTTTAATATTTATTATTTATTCAAATACAATTAAGTTAATATCGCCAAAACTATGCCAAGCAGGCTTCAGCTAATTTTGTGAAAACTACTTGACAGGCGCAGCACTCTAGTGGCAAAATACTGAATTGTTGTTGTCCTCACATTACTCCCACACCAGTAACTCAGTTTCGATAATCAGATAACCATGGTAGGAGTTTGACATATACTTAAGTACATAACATTCAATAATAACTCTAAATATTGTATATTACCCATACAACTCTCCGGAAAATAATTGTCTTTAAGAAACAAAATTAGTTAATATGGATTAATAGAAAATTTCCTTGCATATACTAAAGACACATACATACATGACACATCCGATGACATTACTGAATCATATTTATATACCATACTGTATTGCTTACGCACAAAGAAATTTCAAGATACATAAAAAAAATTACTATCTCTCTATATACAAAAAAAAATACTAGACAACACAATATACTACAAATCCATATATATATATATAACATTTCCTTACTAACATTTATATACTCAATGTATTATGCTTTCAATGACATGAAATAAGGAACACAAAGAAATTTTGTAATCAGTATGTGTATGCTGGTATTAATAACAGTTATAATTAATTCATTTAATAACTTTGGATCGAGTGCTAACTCAACCAATAACACAATTTCTACTTGCAGAAATAAATCATATGAATATAACTTGTTATAAAGAATATTATTATGAGGATACACTTATAATGATTTTAATGCAAAATATCTCTGAGCAAAAGGTATACACATATAAAAATCTTTAATCTCTAAACCTTACCGGTTGTTTTATCTTCCGACCACATCTGGAAATTATTTGATTATCAGATGGGAGGTGGGAGTTTCTATAATCTGAATTCCCATCTGTTTGTTTACCTGGTGTCGGTTTGTCATCTTTGTCTGTGACCAGTAAATAGGCTGGTTTTAGACGGTCAATTGAGATATTTACATTTTTGTTTTTCATTGATAAAGTGAAAAAATTTTCAGAACGTTCAACTTCTCTAAATAGTCCTTGATAAGGTGGTTCGAGGACTTTTTTGATTCTGTCTATTCTCACAAAAACATGAGAGCAGGATCGGAGATCCTTATGCACAAATATTTTTTGGTGCTTGTTGACATTACTTGATGGTACTGGTTTTAGCTGCTCCATACACTTCTGCAACTGGGAGACAAAGGTTTCTTGGTCCATTTTGATGGTAGGTCATTCGAAGAATTCTCCTGGCAACTTGATGTTGGTGCCATACATCATTTGGGCAATTGAGTGGTTTGTGTCTGATCTAATGGCAGCTCTCAAACCAAGTAGCACTGTTGGTAAAGATTCAGTCCATCTGATGTTGTTATGTGCCTTTATAGCATTTTTCAGGGGCTTATGCTGTCTCTCTATTTTCCCGCTACATTGGGGGTGGTATGAGGTAGTATGTGATACTTTTGTACCACATATAGCTGCAAGACATCTGAGTAATTGGGACTCAAACTGTCTTCCTTGATCCGTTATAATTTGAGCCTGGACTTCAAATCTACAAATCAAGTTTTTGTAAAAAGCTTTACCAACTATTTTGGCTGTTATGGCAGGTAGAGGAACTGCTTCTATCCACGAAGAATACCTATCAATGCAGGTCAGGTAGTATTCCATGCCTTCTGTAGGTGGTAGAGGGCCTATCAAATCTATATGTACAACACTAAATCTTCCATCTGGAATTTGATATACTCCAAATTTAGACTTAGTGTGTCTGTTTACTTTACATTTTTGGCATCTCTTGCATGTCTTTGCCCATTCTCCTACTTGTTTCTTCATCTCTGGCCAAATGAATTTTTCAGTCATCTGTTTGATGGTGCATTTTACTCCAGGATGACAAAAACCATGTATTTGTTGAAACATCTGCATTCGAAATTCCTCTGGGATATATGGTCTACTCTTTGATGTTGAGATATTACACCATAGTGTTTTTCCTGATGGTAATGTTGAGGGTTTAAACTGTAAAGAGGAACTTTCCTGCATTAATTGTTGCAATTCCTTATAATGCATTTGCTTCTCTGCTATAGCATCATAGTCGATGTTTGAGACAGATTCAATTCTTGATAATGTATTAGCAATTATATTATCTTTACCTTGAATATGCTGAATGTTAGTAGAAAATTCGGAAATATATTGTAGCTGTCGTAGCTGTCTTGGGGATGCTTTTTCGTTTTACTGTCAAAATGCAAATGTAAGAGGCTTATGATCATTGTAGATGGTGAAATTATTGCCTTCTAACAGATGTTTGAAATGTTTTACAGAAAGGTATATTCCCAACAGTTCTCTGTCATAGGTACTATACCTTCTTTGTGTATCATTCAGTTTTTTTGAGTAGAAAGCTATTGGCTTCCAGCCATCATTTTCAAACTGTTGAAGCACTGAGCCCACAGCAAAATCCTATGCATCAATGCAAAGTGATAAAGGAATTCCAGTTCTTGGGAAAGATAGAAGAGCAGCTTCCGCAAGGTCAGTTTTACATTTTTTCAAAGTTTCTCCTAGTGTCGTCAGTCCAAGGCAATTTTCTGCGGTCTTTCTTTTTCGCTCCTTTCAGCAATTCGTGTAGCGGTGCTTGGGTTCTTAGCAGCATCCTTCAAATATCTTCGGTAGAAATTGATCAAACCAAAAAATGTCCACAGGTAATGAATAGTTGATGGTAATTTGTAGTTGGCAATGGGCGAGAGCCTTCTTCAGTGATCAGAAATCCCAAATATTCTATTCGGTCAGCTCCCATCACTGATTTGGAAATATTAATTCTAAGTCCATATTGCTGGAATCTTTCAAACACTATTTTTAGATGTTCCTTGTGCTCCTCTTCTGAAGATGAGGCAACAAGTACATCATCGAGATAAGCGAATACAAAATCCTATCCAAACAGTACTTCTGTAATGAAACGTTGGAAAGTTGAAGGGGCATTTCTCAGTCCAAAACTCATAGTATTGAACTTGTACAGGCCAAATGGTGTGGTTATGACAGTTTTTTCTTAGTCTTCTTCAGCAATTGGTATTTGATAGTATGTTTTCCGAAGATCTATCTTCGAAAAAATTATTTTCTCCTTCAGAATGTAGTTGAAATCCTCAATTCTAGGAATCAGATATCAATCCGGTACTGTCTGTGCATTGAGTCGTCTATAATCGCCACATGGTTTTAATGTGCCATCCTTCTTATTTACCAGGTGCAATGGATTTTCCCATTGAGATTTGGAAGGTCTGATGATGTCATTGTCAAGCATAAACTGGAACTCCTGCTTCGCCAGCCTCAATTTATCAGGGGCCAGTTGTCTTACCTTTGAGTAAACTGGTTTGCCAGTTGTTAGGATGTGGTGCTCCACTCCATGCTTGACGATTCTGTTTACCAAGTTAGGCTTAGTTAGATCGGGATATGAGTTAAGCAGGTTGAAATATTTGGAAGCTCTATTGACAGTGCTGAGATCATAATTTTCTTGAATGGTAGTAACTTCCCTTTAGTTGAAAGGTTTGATACCCCATTAATTAATTTCCTGTTGTGTAGATCTATCAGCAGTTGGAACTTTCGAATAAAATCAGCACCTATGATTCCTCGGTTAACTTTGGCTACAATGAATGGCCATTGAAATGGGCGTCTTAGGCCTAGATCCAATGTGAGCATTTTTACGCCAAATGTTGGGGTCTCTGTGCCATTTGCAGCATACAATGTATATTTAGAGACTTGGTTTTCACCTTTTGTTTTTGTCCAAAGGAGGATTGAGACGTCTGCTCTACTATCCACAAGGAATTGGTAGCCGGTTCCTCTATCCTTGACAAATAACCGGGATTTGTGGCCTAAAATTTCGGCAGCAGGACTCGCCGCGACGTCTACTGCTGGAACTGGTTTCCCAAATCATCGAAACTGCATGGCTGTACGCATTTGGCCGGGAGGCATTTCTTCCCGAATCTGAAAAGGTAGAAACAGAATTTTCCTTGTGAGTTGTAGGGGCTCCTCGATTTGCTACAACGTTTATTCCACTGATGGTAATGAGGGATAAGGCTCCGAAATTTCCGTTGTAACTTTATTGAGGCTACTTGGCCTTCAAGTGCAGCTATTTTAATCAGATGTTGGTCCACTCCTACGGGCTCTTTCTGCACCGTTGCGACATCTATCGCTCTCTTAGCCATCTCCACGATCTTGTCGGTCATCGTTGCTAATTTGTCGAGGTGTTCCTCACTAACTATAACAACACCCTTGACCGAATCAGGCATCTTATCCAACCATAGTGTGCGTAACGCTTTTTCCGAGACGTCGGTACCCGTGAGGGCACGCATTTTTCTAAGCAGTTGCTAGGCAACATGTCTCCTAGCTCAATTCCCGTGAGAAGACGTTTGATCTTTTTGTTCTCACTTTCGACGAAAATCTTCAACAGACGTTCCTTTGCCACCTTATATTTGTTAGGGGTAGGATCTTTAACAATGTCCCACATATCGGACAAGACCTTCGGCTCTAATTGTGCCACTAGGTGACTGAACATCGTTTCCTCGGAAATAATCCGGCAAATCATGAATTGTGCTTCCACCTGGTAAAACCATATCTCAGGTTTGTCGAAACCAGAATGGCGGTATTTTAATACTCACGCCAATTGCTTCCAACTGTTCAGTATTTGGCATGTTGAATGATCCAGCAGAGAGAAATTAATCCAGGGTCACCAATTGTTATGTGCTTTTGCACAGCACTCAGTTGAATTAATTTAGAGTAAATTAGGTTGCGTAATTTTAAATAATTTCTCTAGACTTTTTGCATTTACTAGATCTTTATAAACGTGCATCAAAAAGCAAGCCACTACAGCAAGTGAAAAAAAAATTGTTTTTTAGAACACAACTTTTAAACAAAATTACAATTTGGTTTACAGTTAACACAGATATATTAATAGAAATATAACAATAAAAATACAAAAACTTCTTGATAAAACTTCCAATAAAGCTCCCTGATGGTTTCATGCGGCATTTCTTGCCAAATTGGCTCCAATTGTCGTACTAGGTCATCAAAATGTCCTGGTAGAGACAGTCGCCTTCCCATCATATACCAGACATGCTCAATTGAAGAGAGATCCGGCTGGCCAAGGAAGTGTTTGACAAGCTGTAAGACAGTTCATATCAACACGTGCCGTATGTGGTCTGGCATTATCTTGCTGAAAAATAAGGCCACGGTACTGCAAAAGAAACGGTAGCAAAACAGAATGTGGTCGACGTACCGTTGTGCTGTAAGTGTGCCTCTAATGAAGACCAAAGGTGTCTGGCTATCAAGGGAAATGGCACTCTAGACCATAACTCTTGGTTGAGGGCCTGTGTGGCGTGCTATAGTGCAATCAGGATCGACACGCTGCCTGTCAGTGACACGTCATCGAAGCGGGATTCTTCGCTAAACACTATATGTCCTCAATCAGCATCATTCCAACCTGATCGAGCCAAGTACCACTGTAATCTGGCTCGACAGTGTGCAGAGTGAGAGGCAGGTAGGAGCACTGGTCGGTTCGAGCGTAGATTTTGTTCTGTCAGTCGTCTGGGTTGATAGCGATGATTCAGGCTCTGTGACAACTGACATTCCCTCTGTCCTCTCGATTCCTTAGATCGACCGCTTCTATTATGACGTTGAAATCTCTGCCATTGTCCACCCATTCTTGTCAGCAACTTCTAATCACCGCATCTCTTCGACCCTTATGATTAGCGATTCTCCGATTTGCCCAACCTGCCTCTTTCAATCCAATGATACGACATACATCAAACTCTCACAGTTGCCCGTAATGAGCTCCACACCTGCGGAGAGGCATTTTTTTCAGTCGTTAAAAAGTATCCTAAATCGCAATGCAACAGAAAATTTGACCATTAAATTGATTGAGAATCGCTTCTTATATACACCTGCTGAGTGCGCAAAACCGATGCTCTGCAGCTCCCACTATTCATTCATTGGACACCAAAATTTTAATCATTTGCAAGTTCGGTCCAAATGTCTTTGTATACGAAATTTCGTTACAATCGGGATTTCCTTCTTCGTGCGTCGTTTTTTTGTTATAGAGTATATATATATATATATACCCAAAAAAATCATACCATTTAATGTATGACTGAATTTCTCATTGGTATCCTTATTTGCATCACCAAGATGTAGCCGTAAATAGTAGGTATCTCGTTCCCACTAAACGACCACTAAATTATATGTAAATGAGAAATCTCAATTAACTTTTGATTTTAATCAGAGGTGAATAAAGTATGTTTCAATATTTTTTTCTGAAGCACAGTTTCGATTAGATTAAACCAACGTACAGATGTTTGGCTTGTGACGTTGGGAGCTATTTTCTCTTCTCTAACCTCGGTGACTTTGTATCAAATTGCATTGCATGAAATTACAATTCCTTCCCACAAAAATTAAACGGGATTGCTAAAGTAAATGAGTACAGAAATGAAGTCAAATGATTTAGAAATAATGATATATAAATGAAACAGATCGAAAGGAAAATAGCGCCAAAATAGCATCAGAGCGGACCTCACGATTACGTTTCTTTTCCACTGAGAGCAAACGCGGCATCCATTTGGGTGAGATTTTTTTCACACCTAATTTTTCGAGTAAAATTGAAATTGTAACTTGCGATATGCTAGTGGCTTCAAATTTTCAGCGCACTTTAATTTGTCGATTTCTCAAGGCCACGTCGTGGATTTTGTAAATCATTGCAGAAGTAGTCACTTCGACAGAACGTCCCAAAAGACGTGCTTCTTTTGCGGATGTTCGGCCTCGTTTAAACTCTTCAACCTATTTATGAATAGTTACAAACACAGGAGCAGTGTGCCATGAAATTTATCCAACTCTGCTTTGATTTTTTTAGGTATTAAACCTCGAGCAGTGATTAAGTGTTTGATCACCATTCGAAACTCGCATTTTCCATTTTTCTAAATGTGTTTATTAGTTTTGTAGGATGTTGTAACGTTAAATTAAGAGACGATGTATTTATTGTAGATTCTACTTTTATTTTCCATCTGGTTCCTGCTCTTGGAGGTTTAAACACGTGCGCTTCACAGGAGAGTGCGAGAAGGGAAGAGAGAGGAGGAATTCCCCAGTCGCTATTGCCGAAAAGCTAACGCATGCGCAGATAGCATTTTTAGTGCCGGCGTGAGTAACTACTACTCCTAGCTGCCTCAGGGCTCGTGCATGCGCAGATCGCAATAAGAGTGCTCGCAAGAGCAAGGAGTCGTGGATCTCTACTGAGTATCCCCCCAGAGAGCAGGCGAACGATAAATAAATACAGAAATTTACACATACAAAACCAATGTTACATAAGAAAAACAAAATACAAACATTAAATACAAAGAAATGGAAAACTAATCTTAGAGGTTGAAAGTTTACATGAAAGGATGTACTGTTAAAATAAATATGTATGCAATAATCATGATCTACAACACAATAAAGTCATTAGTTATACAAAATACTTAATAAAATAGATTTTAGAAATCGTACCATATATGAAATAATACTTCTATCTATGAGAACAGCAATATAAGTGTCAATAGTAATAAACACAATAAAAAGGTATATATTGCAGATTATTTACATGTAGTATTATTATTCAACTATGCATGTTCTTATATTAAATTAAAATGTGTTATAAAATCAATTTCATGGAAAACAATTGAAATGTACATTAATAATTCAGTAGTAGGATGAATTCTTTGGATTGTTGTGAAGGTAAAGAATCAAAAGGTCATCCTAATGTAAACAAAAAATATTTGGGATTCCTATCAAATCAGGAATAACAAGTAAACGGTTAATTATTTAAATTTAAGCAATCAAAATATGCTATTAATAAGCTAATATACAAGTCATAGGAATTGATAGATATTTACAAGTACTGCTGGAACACAGATAATTTCTATATTGTAAACAATACTTATTTACACTAAGTATGTTATATTCCTCACAAGTATTTTAAACAAGTTGAAAATAACTGAATTTCTAATAATTCACTACTCGCACACAGGGCATAAAATTGTTAATAAGGAAGTGTTATTAGTATCTGTATATAAGAAAAAAAATAATTTAGTAAATTTTGCACATACATATGTATAACAGTTCAGAGAATAGAACACTGACATATCATTTACCAAAAGCATATTGTAACATTTAATCATGTGCTATTAATTGCAATAATCCGAGATGATCATATATATTGTTTTAAATTTGTATACAGAAATAAACGTATGAAAAAGATTAAAATGAATGAAAATATACAATTTGCCTGTTAATGTCACATGAAACTTATACCAAAAGCAATTTAACTGTAAAAAAAAAATTAAGTTATATATTGTTCCAAATCCTTGGGAAATCTGACGTGTCTTCCACATCTAGTTTTAAAACGGTTCTTTAAATCAATTGTAACAAACATAGAGCTTTTCGTATGAGCAGATGTAGGTATTGGTTGGAGTGATCTCATTTTCTCACGTAAGAATCGGACATAGGTTTGATTGCAGGTGGTGGTAAACTTGTCTGTGGAGAAGAGATCCGATGGCAATCTGAGGTCAGTTCCATAGACAAGTTCTGCACAAGTATCATTTATGTCCTTCTTAACAGCAGAACGCATGCCAAGAAGTACAATTGGTATGATTTCACTCCACTGCGAATTCTCGTGAGCTTTAATGACCCTCTTGAGATGACGATGCAGTCTTTCGACAAGTCCATTGGCTTTCGAATGATAGTCACAGCATCGTATTCTGTTAGTACCGAGAAGATTACGCAGTTCCCTGAAAAGGTTTGATTCGAAGTTCGTACCTTGGTCTGTCGTGATAATTGCAGGCCATCCGAAGCGGGATATCCAAACGGATAGCAAAGCTCTACATATGGTTTTTGCAGTCATATCAGCAGTTGGGATCACTTCCCTCCATCTTGTAAAGCGGTCGACTATTGTCAGGCAATAACTTTGACCATTAGAAGGTGGGAAGGGTCCAATGAAATCAATCTGTATTTGGGAAAATCTGGCATCAGGCAAGGCAAACGTACCATCTGGTTCCTGCTCTCGGAGGATTAAACACGTGCGCTTCACAGGAGAGTGCGAGAAGGGAAGAGAGAGGAGGAATTCCACAGACGCTATTGCCGAAGAGCTAACGCATGCGCAGATAGCATTTTTAGTGCCGGCATGAATAACTACTCCTAGCTGCCGGAGGGCTCGTGCATGCGCAATGAAAGTGCTCGCAAGAGCAAGGAGTCGTGGAACTCTACAGTTTCACTTTTATTGTAGACTGAAGAAAAAACTTGTGATTTTTTCCACTTCAGTCGACAATAAAAATCAAACGACGAGATGGAAATAACTCAGATTTAAGACAGCTGTCTAGAGAGTCATGGTGCTTTCTAAAAGCAATTCATTTTCAATGCTACGAGAGCGCCATCTCTCGGGTTTTCTAAGGACTTTTTGAACGACTCTCGCAGAATAAGCGTTAATGGAGGAAGCTCTATACGAGGTCTTTAAGTGCTTGTTCACTTATATAGAATGTTGCAAATATCGCACCTATAAAAGTTTTAATTATGAATGTACAATTATTTACTGATATAAACTGAGAGGAAGGTTGATTGGTTGAAGTCGAAGGAAGGTGTTTCCATTGGAAAACTGGAAATGTTTCATTGGATATATATTTCAAACTTATGAATAATGTGCTTCCCTGAGGAAAAGCAAGCTTATTTCTCGCAGAACTAAAGTTAATAATAATAGTCAAAACTAAACCATCAAACCAGGTTTCGCCTTATTTCTATCTGTTTTGATTAAAACAACGAAATAATGGCAGCAGATTTATCTACATGCACATTATAATACCTAAAATTCATAAACATAGTATCGAAACATGCTGAGTTGTAAAATTCTTTAAATTACAAAAGACTATAAATAAAACGTACAACACATACCTAAACATCCTTACACCTGTTTTCTTTGCCCATTTGTATTGGTTATTTCATCTAAACTGCCGTAATCTTCATAGGGCTTAGGCAAATTTTTCACATACTTTTTAATCCAATCCATGTAGGAAAATATATTGATGTACGTGACAGGATTCGATGGTTCGCATTGTTCCTCCTCGGGAAAACTGGTCACACCAAGACCGATGTAGGCACGACCTCCGCCCACGTCCCAGAACGCCGTAGCTCCCGAATCACCCTAGAGATGAGAAGCAGAATAGATATAATAATTTTAATTATATAATTAGTTTTATTAATTGAGCAAGCGTAGCTCAATTTGGGGTACTGGAAACAATCCAGAATCTTCTCTGAAAATTATTTAGGTGTTGACACCGGTGATTTTGTACTTCATCATTATCCAGCATTTAGAAAAACTGTGAAATGACATAAAAGGTTTTTTGGATTGTTAGATATGGCACTTTTAAAATAAAAGGCTAAAAGTTATCTGCTTTTAGTTTTCAAATCCAGAGTAATTCGTCAAAGAGTAGAAAAGTTCGCAAAACCAAGAAACTTAAAAATTAGTCCAAAAACATCAGGCACTCGACCATTTCGTTCGTCTGGAAAACATTTTCCGAAAATATTCATCGACTGGAAATGTAAAAGTAGGAGGAGCGTCGTATGAGCTAAAAACAAGGAAAATATGCGATATAAAACTCTGTGTCGATCCTTGTTTTGGACTTTACCATATGCAGCAGAATATTTAAATTTAAATTTTTATATATGCAGAGTATTAATTCTTAATATCTTTTTTTTTTAAATTTCAAATGTATAATATTTGTAACTTTCTTTTTGTGTGCATAGTATTTGTTTTCGCGTGCTTAGTTAAATTCTAGTATTTTGCATATTTAAATAATTTCTTTTAATGTTATTGTCTTTATATGAATACATATTAAGTAGTAGTATATTATTTATAGACACCTTGTAAAATTACAGTCATTAGATTAAAAGCTAAATTTATAGGAATTTTTTTGTAAAATTATGCTCAACTACTTTAAAAGCTCGGGCCGGTGGTGACGTTCCGTTTCCGAGCGTTCGGTCCAGGAAGTGCGCTTCATTCCCGCCTTACCAGTCCTCAAGGAGTTTTACTGAGAAGTTAATAAGATTTTGAACGCCGGGTAAAAAAAGTGGTAGTATTAAGAGCAAAACTAAAAATAAGATACATAAAATGTTATATTTTTCACCTCTCTTGAGTAGTTTTTTTTATTTTCTCACTCACGCAATGCCTTGGGAATCTTTTTCCACCCTTTCCTGTGGGGTTCGTATGAAACACGTTCATTCTCTCACACAGTCACTCAAAAAGATTTTGAATGACCGTTCTCGGTTATCTCAGTAATAATTTTATCATTCCGCTCTAATGGGGGAAGAGGGAGGGAGTCATCACTCCCACACATATTAGCTTACAATCGATAATCTATTAATTGAAATTCCTTGTGTAAAAACTCGACTGTATTTCAGGTATGTTTCTGTACATTAATTTTAAGTTTCTGGATAAAACATAGTTCATAATAGGTTTAAGTTCAGTATTCTTGCCATAAGTTATTAACTTATCATTCTAACGATATAAACACAAATATAGATTTAGAATATGGTTCTGTTTAAAGTATATAAAATATAAATTAATCGGGCTAAAACTCCTGATTGCTTCTTAACCAATTTTCTTTTTGGTGAGGTATGTCCTCCCATATTTTGATTGTACTCTACAACGCAGAGTGGCTTTAGAATGACGATTCTAGTCTTTCGGTATTTTATACCTATAGGTATTATTAATGTATCACTATCTTCACTAATCTCAGAATCATTTTCATTCATAATTTTAACAGGTCAATTGAAAGTCCCCGGTCTGACACATAGATGGCTCTACTAGAATTAAATCCATATGTTCTTTAGTTAGCCCTAACCCTCAAAAGATGCGAGGGGAAATTTGTCAGCTGTCGGATCATTAGTTTGTGAAATATAGCATTTTGAGTGAAGCAACTTTTGTTATTGTGAAAAAAATGGATAAAAAGGAATTTCGCGTGTTGATAAAATATTGCTTTTTGAAGGGAAAAAATACAATTGAAGCAAAACCTTGGCTTGATGCCGAGTTTCCGGACACTTACCCAGGAAAATTAACCATCAAGGATTGGTATGATAAGTTTAGACGTGGTGAAAGGAGCACCGAAGACGGTGAACGCAGTGGACGCCCAAAAGAGGTTGTTACCCACGAAAACATTAAAAAAATCCCCAAAATGATTTTGAATGACCTTAAATTGAAGTTGAATGAAATAGCAGACACTCTAAAGATATCAACTGAACGTGTACATCATATCATTCACAAATATTTGGGTATGAGAAAGCTCTGTGCAAAGTGGGTGCCGCGCGAGCTCACTTTTGACCAAAAACAACGACGAGTTGATGATTCGGAGCAATGTTCGAAGATGATCAAGCGTAATAAACCCGAGTTTTTGCGTCGATACGTGACAATGGATGAAACATGGCTCCATCATTTCACTCCGAAGTCCAATCGACAGTCATGCGAGTGGACTGCACACGATGAACCCGCTCCAAAGCGTGGGAAACGCAACAGTCGGCTGGCAAGGTTATGGCGTCTGTATTTTGGGATGCGCATGGAATAATTTTCATTGACTACCTTGAAAAAGGAAGGACCCTCAACAGCGACTATTACATAGCGTTATTGGACCGTTTGAAGGACGAAATCGCCGAAAAACGGCCACATTTGAAGAAAAAGAAAGTGCTGCTTCACCAAAACAATACACCGTGTCACAAGTCAGTGAAAACGATGGCAAAAATCCATGAATTGGGCTTCGAATTGCTTCCTCATCCACCGTATTCTCCAGATCTGGCCCCAGCGACTATTTATTGTTCTCAGATCTCAAAAGAATGCTCGCTGGCTAGAAATTTTCATCGAATGAAGAGGTGATCGCCGAAACTGAGGCCTATTTTGAAGCAAAGGACAAATCGTACTACAAAAATGGTTTCGAGAAGTTGGATGGTCGCTATAATCAGTGTATCACTCTTGAAGGGAATTATGTTGAATAAGAAAAACTAATTTTGCCAAAAAAATGTGTTTTACTATGGTAGGCCGGAGACTTTTCAATTGACCTGTTATATATTTCTCTGTCAGATAGGTATCTCGCTCTCTTTGCCATGGTCAACGAAAGAAAACTGAATATTACCCCACCACATATCCTGAAACTTCACCGAACACACCATAAATACTTCACCCTCACGCAAAATAGATCAGCTGGATGTACCTCTCCATATTCTCTAACAAAGAAATAAATCAAGACATAAAGCGTCGCTATACTCATTGCACTTTTAAAATTGCGGTTCTAAGTTTACCTCCAATCTATCAATTAAAAAAGAAAACGCAGAACAGAAACGAATACCCTTATGTAAAGGTAAATGTGGTTGGAGGTTCGAATGATATGAAAACCATTGCAATCTGAATCGTCTGGCACGGCGTTTAAAATTCTAATAAATTGTGTTTTTTTCCCAATTGCTGACGTGATGCTGCCAGCCATTGATAATCAGACTCTTCGCGTGGAGCAGCCGCTGGAGCGTAAGTTGGAATCCTTTGCGGCGCGCTGCCGGGTGATTGTACGAGAGTTAGCTACACTATAAACATTTGCTCCTTGAGAGTAAACCAATAAGATAGCTAACACTCGGGTTAGCTACTCCCAAACGGTATGAAAATTTTTTCCTCTCTGGATTCTCACTAGCGCCAGACGCTGCTCCCTGATTGGCTGGTCAGCTAAATTTCTGTCCTGATACAAAACTAATTTTAATCAATAACAACTACTTAATGTTTCTCTAAAATTCTCGAGTATATTTCTAAATTTAATGTTTCTTAACTTTAAATTCTTTTTAAAAAGCAATGTCTTTTTAAATTTTAAACTTAATTTTTGTAATTTCCTGCGCAAGTAACAGTCCGAAACAACTCATTTACAACTTTTCGGTACCAGAAGGTGCTGACCCTTTAGACCTAAGGCTCCAACATCACCAATCCTATAGAGGTGCTGACGTCTCTGATTAAAACCAAACCCAGGTAAGAAAAAATGGTTCATTCAAAAAGTCTTATGTTAACTAGCTGAGAGAGGTTAATATAGGTTTATATTGATCTACGTAAGCTTGAATTTTTTTTTTTTCAATGTCATTAAATGGTTAAATGTTTAAAGCCGTATAGTAGTTCAAGCAATAAATATATGTATATATATATATATATATATATATATATATATATATATACATGATTAAAAGACGTTCATTTAAAAATTTCTATATCGCTTTAAAACTATATTTAGATAGTAATTTAGCCATCAATTCTCAAAAAAGTATTTTATAGTATTTTTTGGTATGTTTATACATGTGATGCATAACTGTACTTGCCGAAGTATATTTTGAAATAATTTTTATAGAACCTCAGCACTCATTCAAATTTTCCAAACCTACATACAACCTACGTATGTTAGTTATTGTTGTAAATATGCATTCTTTATTAAAAAATATATTTATTAATTTCATCTAACACATACACTACACATAATTAAGTTCATAAAAGTAAATTGTTGTTTCAGCTATAAAGATAACATATACTTTTCCAACTGGTATATGCCCTTTCTTCGCACGGAAGATTGAAAAGTATGAAGCAGATAGAAGGACAAAGTTGCTTTTTCTTTAATGAGGAGCGATTCTTAAACATAATTTTAATGAAGTATGCATATTGATCTCCCTGAAAAAATATTTAAGTAAATAAAACAGACAAAGCAGAATCTAACTTTAGAAACCAATGAGGGTCGAAGTCTTACAGATCATGTATTAGATTCTCTTAAACTTTCACTACAATTAAATATTTAATGTATAAAAGAACAATTCTTCTGAAATAAAGCTGCAAATTACTTCCACCGGTGTGGCTACAAGATCAGCAATGTTATGCAACAACAAATGTGGTAAGTCAATCTGGTTTCATTAAACGTACTGGTTAACTGATTTGTTCCCTTCTTCGGTGAAACTGGCATATTCTAGAACGACAGAGTCCACTGTGCACAAAATATTCGGAAATGGTTCAGGAAATACGAATACTCGTTTACGGACATAATTGGTCACAACACAGTTCGTATCTTAAGCCAATGAAAAGTCTTTGGGATATGTTGGTACAGTGCTTACGAGGTGGTTTATCTGCTCCGTTGTCTATTCAGTACCTTATTGAAAAACTGCTGCAAATCTGGGTGATAATAAGCGCTGAATCTGATCGAAACATTATCATGTCGAATGCGAGCTGTAATCTGAACCCAAGATGGTGTTGCCAAATATAAAGTCGTGTGAGGGATTCTCACAAAGAAACCAAACTGAAATCTAAATTTATCTTTTCTTTTTCAACAGTAACGCCTTAACAACTCTCAACCTGAGTGAGGACGTGAAAAGATAGGTTTATGACTTAAGTTCCATATCTGGCTATGCTGTGCCACATTTCATTCAGTTTTTATGAATGTCGCGCTAGAAGCAACACGAGGACTATTAGCAACGGATCTCGTAATTTTGAACCTCTGTTAAGTGACGAGTACGACACTTGAGCTGGAACCTCCCCTCTCCTAACTTCCACACCACACTAACCGGAGGACTTTAGGCTCCGATAGATTTAACGGGTATTAGCCCCTGCTACACGGTGGGTCTTTGGTAGCTAAGGATAGAACCCGTGACTGAACGAAAACCGTCGGCCACGAATCCGAAACCATGGCCTCAAAGCTACCGCGCCACCTATGCAGTGCCCCACAATGAGTACTTGCGTTCTAAATGCTGTAAAAAAATAGAAAAAGTTACGCATTCGTCGACGAAAAAAAGGGTCAAAAATAGAAGCGGGTATCCGGGGGGGGCGCGGGGTAACGAAATCAGAAAATCTCACAGAGGAAAAAATATCTCAGGGGTATCTTAGGGACCCCTGTATTTCTCTAAAGAGGGCAAGCTCCTGAGATGACTCTCAACTTCATGGTAGTCATTAAATTAAACATCTGGTTAAAAGAATCAGAATACGACAAAATATAACCTGGAGAATCAAGAGACAAATTGCTTCTAACAATAAGTCTAAACCTAAATCTAGACTCGGCATATCATTATCAATGTCAGACACTAAATAACAGAGTTGGAATACCTTTTATACACGACCTCATCTCAACTCAACTTATTCTTTTTAAAAGTAAACAGTATTTAAGTAACTCGGTCGCAGTTATTATTTTTCTTCAAATATTTTAAAATATTATCAACATACATTATATTCCAAAAATCAAATTCGATGTTTTTCGATAATTTCCTTGCACTCTAACTGGTATTTAAATAAAACTTCATTAAATTTTATGTTTCTCTATCTACAGTGAAAAACCTCGAGTACCACCGCGAACAGTTATTATTTTTTTTTTCCTTTTCGTGTTTTGTAGATTTGAGATAATTAACTTCGGAAGTATATTTCAGGGCATTTCTCTTTTAGAATGAAACTAATCATTATGTTTAATTTCAAAGCCATTGTAATATGACACTCATTAGCAAATCAAATTGTTTTTTTTTAATGAAATATTTTCAAAGCTTTTTAAAGTTATTTATACAGTGTCTCGTGCCACAAGTTTTATAATTACTTGAATAAATACCTTACAAGGACTTTGTTTCGAATTCGCTCGTGTACATATGAATGCAGATGAATTCGATCGAAAACATTTGGGTAAAGGTTTGCATTCTTTAAGGCTCACCACTTGCATATGACCTTCTCTGAGCTTTTGATTTCCGTCTGAAAATTGAATAAAATGTATACAACAAAAACATGAACCTAATCTTAAATATTTATAAAAGGAGTATAGAATTCAAATCAGTTTAAAAGTTTTCATGTTCCGATGATTCACAACATCTTCTTCGTTTTTTAATTATCGCATGGTAGGCGAATCGATGATTAATATTCATAAATTTACAAACGGCCTCTTATAATAATCCTCGATTACAGATCGTAACTTCAACCTTGAATATGTCATGAACTAATGAAGGGAATTTGAACACATGAAGAATTAAAATATATGAAAATTTTGGTTTATATAATTCATGTTTTTAGCTTTGCTTATTGATATATTTTTTATTTAAAAAAATTTTAGTACCAGGGAAAAATTGCATGCATTTTTTTTTTTTTCAAAACACTTTGGAAAGTTTCCCATAAAAATATTTTTGTTTAACACTATGGATACTATTTTTGAGTTACGAAAACTTGGAAACTTAAAGGAAGAACAATATTTTAAAACTTTTGATTTCTTGAAGATCAATTCTCGCGGCGATGCAAGCAGCTATCCTATGAGGCACACATTCCATTAGCGTTCGAGTAGTGCCTTGAGGAATGGAATCTCATATGCTTCCTGCCATCCTCCGTAGTTAGTCCTCCATTTCAGGCTGGTATAGATGAAGCAAAAGAGGTTGAAACACGTTCCAGATATACTCGATCAATAAAAAAATCGGCAGTTACTGTTGTCCACATATCTTGTTAGCCGATGAATGCGGTGTGCGTCGCGCATTGTGCTGCTTGAAAATATTAGTTTGCAGTCGCTGAATGTAAGGCAGGATACTCGTTGCAGCAACTCATCAACAAATCGTCGTGCCGACAATACGCCACGGATGATTTACGATCATGCTCGACGGCACACCAAAGCATTATTCCACGCCGATATATGGCGTTCAACAGAAGCAATCCCACTGAATCTCCTTCTTACTCCTCCAGACTCTCACTTAGCGACTACATTGAGAAAATGAGTAACTGGTGGTGAACACTATATTTTGCCATTCATTCGTCCAAGTAGCTTGGTTCTGATACAGTCGCAATCTTTCACGTGCATAAGTCAGAGTCGATGGCAGTCTTCGTAAAATGCGGCTTGTATGAAAGCCGCTTTCAGGCAAACGTCGTGAAACTGTTCTCTCAGATAATGGGGCATCTTAAACTAAGAGTAGTCGATTGTGGGGCCACCACCGAATCCCTTCGGATTGTCTATCCGAGCATTACGTTATATGGGTGCTACGTTATGAACATTTCGTTTTTCGCTCCGTCTGTTCCAAATTTTCTAAAAAGTGGACTCATCTATGTACGTTTAAATAGCAATACTACAATAAGATCAAAAAGCTGTGCGTAAACCTTGAATTTGATACCTGGTAAAATTATCCGTTTGCAAGAACTGTCTTCACTTTTATTGCTCAGGTACCTCTCAATCCACACGTGTTTTCTGCAACGTAGAACGTCTCATATATATATAACACATCGATCAATAACTCCCGAGTCTAACATTGAAAACAACATTTTTTTTTGCAAAATTTTTTTTTATTCATCAACATAACACCTTTTGTTAATCACCTTTTAGGGTGATACAATCGTTCCAAGTCTTTTCCAAATCTTTTTTTGTTTTTTGTTTTTTTTTCCGCAAGAAATCTTTTTTGTTGCGAGTAAATAGCGATAAACAGCTTTCTGAATCATCGACTCGTTGCTGTTTTCGTTCCATCGAAAGCAATCGCGGCACCCACTTGAAAAAAACCTTTTTCACTTCACTTCAAAAAACCTTTTTCCTGGTCCGATCGACTTAAAATTTTGACACGTTTCAAGCAAAGGTTAGTACTCTAGAAAGACCTGGTTACTGGTTTACTACGAGCGCCATCTCTGGGTTAGCCTCGGGAGTTATTGATCGATGTGTTATATATATATATATATATATATATATATATATATATATATATATTGCGAAAGAGTGTAGAGTCTTCGAACACCTTTTCCTTCCTTTTTATCCCGGTCTATACCCCCGTGACCAACTTGATTTTCCGATAATCTTCAGAACTAGTTTACACTGCGTCTTCTCCGAAATCTTCGTAATTATATGGCCGAATCTTCACAGAGTTGTATATTCTATGTCTGGCAGTGTATATAGACACACGAATGTGAAACTACTTCATTTAGAATGCAGGGAGGATTGTTTCCCTTAAACCATTATCTCAACATTTAATGGTTATTCTTCAACTTCAACTGCAATTTTATGTACTGATTTTACTGACTTGAGTTCTCGGTTATTTTTGAGAGAGAGTAAAACATAAATTAGATTTCAAAGAAATGACTAGTTTTGATTGAACTATCAAAAATTCAAATAAATTTTGCTTGCACCTCATACAAGTTACAAGAAAATAAGTAAGATTAAACATTAAATATAAAGAAAAGTATGCTCACGTGTTCCATCCAGGGTAATCGTACCCCATCCAGGAGTAATTAGTTTTGATCTCTCATTCGTGTGATCTTTTTTGGGTAAACATAATGGTAAATTAAAGAAATCACACTTGAACTTTTCTTTCAATTCAATCAAAGCGATGTCGTGCATTTTGCACGAATGCTTGTAATCAGGGTGGGGTATTAAGCGAGAGATGTTTAAAGTCATCTTGAATATGCTCGTAGTTTTCGAAGGCACGAGAACTTTGATTTTATTTTTTGAGAGAAAGCACTTGCGTTTGGCCTTGCCTTTTAAGCACTCGTTATCTGAGTCTTTTCAACCTGAAAGATAGAAAATGCAATTATGTGGGAAACAACTTTTGAGCCTTCGTTACCTGCAATAAATTTAATCAACTTATTGGGGGAAAATTACATATTCATACCATATTTAATATAATTTCACGCCAGAGTACATTTCAGTTTCAGTTTGAAATATCCTACTTCATTCAAAGTCACCACTACTGAATCTTGTATGATATTATTCGAACTCGGTAAGAATTAAGGTTTTAAACCTAACACTTTGCATGATTTCGACCAGGTAAAGTCGAGAAACTGGTTGGGTAGTTCATTCGTAAACAACTATTGAAATTGAAAATATGTGTACAAAAATGAACCCTGATGTGTATGTTGAAGTATAAATGGAAAATTATAACACATTTTTCCAGAATAAGTAGTGTTTCTCCTGTTTTTTCTACAAGTAACAAAAAAGAACAGAATACAAAAAAAATTCAAACATGTTTTAATGGTTTCGAAAAATCAAAAACATTCTTATTTTTTATATGACAACGTCTAATTTAGAAAGATATCTTTAGTAGAGCCAAAGATAGAGGTAACACTTGTTATGATTGCGATGAACTTTTGAACTGTCACGTCCTATGATATACAAACTAGCAGAAAATAAACTTTTTATAGTATTACTTCCTCCACACGGTTGAATATTTAAAATAAGTACTTTTATAAATAATTAAATCATAAATAATACATATGTAAGGCTACCTTAAGCTGAAAAAAGAAATTACAACCATTATCATTCATTGAAATAAAAAAAAAATTCTTTGAATTAGATAAATCAAACCCATTATAGAGTAGGAATCTTAATACCACTGCTAAGCCTATTTGAAGAAAAATAATCATAATTCTCCTACGAAGGGGAACGATAAATGAATAAATATTACATTTTCCAATGAACTAGCTGATGAATAAATTATCGTGGGCTAAGGTGGATTGGGATGCGTCATGTAACGTAATCTGATACAGTCTCGGAGCTGTAATCTTTCTTAGAGGTGGGGGAAATAAAAATGAAAATTCGATCATGGATTGCGTACGTAAAGTTTATATAAAATCCATTAATTGCTTTTTTTATTCTCCTTTTTTAAAATAGGAATGAACAATTTAAAAAACAAATCTGAAATGTAGGATTTTTAGTTCTTTTTCCGAAAAATTGGAATAAACGGCTAATTGGAATACACATAAGTTATATATATATATATATATATATATATATATATTAAATAACGAAATTGTGGCTGTAAAACATTTTAATTTTATGTTACAAATATATAAAATCCCCTTCAATGCACATCACTAATCTATCCCTACAAAGTTTCATGCGATTTAGTTTAGTTTTTATTAATGTCGCACTAGAAGCAACACGAGGAGTATTGGCAACGGACCTCGTAATTTTGAACCACGGTCAAGTGACGAGGACGACACCTGTGCTGGTACACCTGTTACGAGGACGAAACCTGTGCTGTTTTAGTTATTTTTCTAGGAAATTTTGAAGATTGCTTTTAATATTCCTTTTAATGTTCGAAATATATGTTGCTTTTCACCTACCGAATATTATTTAGAAATGACTACCGAATATTATACCAGAAGCTCACTGGAGTCAAAATGAAAATTGTTCAACTACGTTTTAAAATAATTTGCGAAACAAGTAGAAGTACTCGAAGCAATGACGCAGATGTTTTCTTTTTCAGTTTTACAGAAATGACTTCAATAGTCTCAGGACTTTCTCCCCGTGATGATGGACGGCGAGAGTGTGAGAAGCGAGCCAAAGATTTGATCGTGGGAAAAGGTACAACAAATGCTCATACACTTTACTCACGTGGAGGCACTCGTTGTCACTACAAATCTTACACATTAAGCACGTTTTAGTAAGACAAGATAAGACACTCACTGTTGAGCACAGTTGTAACTTGTATCCTCCTAACGAAATTGTGACTTCAGAAAGTAAAAAAATTTTCCGAAGGGTATGTCTGTGATTGAAATGCCTCTACAATATTAGGAATGATAGGAACAATGAAATAAGTCGAATAAAGAATTATGGAAGAAAGGAATTATGATCAATTGACAAAGAAAAATTAACTAACAAAATTTCGACCCCTATTCTGGTTGATTAAGAAAAAGGTTGACAAACTTCTAGGTGGGATAGGATACACTCGAACATTTCGGAATGACATAGATATACCGGGTTGTAAATGAGTTCCAGGTGCAGAAATTACAATGCAAGTTTTACGAGAATTCCGAAAGGTTGGGTACAGAAATTTCATTTCACTTCTGAATGCAACAGTAATTGAATAGATGATTTTACAAACGTGGAGCTAGCCAATATGCATCTGACATATAGAGTGCATATCGCATTTGCGGAGCCGCACGTCATTCCCAGTCGTACTTTCTTTACAAATCTGCACGACCGATTCTTTGAAAAGGTACTTTCCATAGAGGGATCATAAGTTATGAACGAACGGTACCAACTCCTGACATTGAGAATACTATTAGATTATGTATAGGATATACCATGTGAGCAATAGTGCTGTATGTTAGGACTTTGCGCTGCTGCGTCAAAAGGATTCTATGTGAAAACGCTAGCATCCGTATCCTTTGACTTGATATGTAGTGTACCTTTATTACCACTACGCGGGGCAACACTAAGGTCTCATTATTACTAAGAAATAACCAAGATGTCTGAATAAAATTTATTCTGTATATTAATTTGTTTATATGTAAATAATGTTGTAAATTACTCTAATTACAGTTGATTAGTTAGACCAAGAAATCTTAGATTGAAGTAACTTACAGTATCTTAAAGTTTAATGATTATCACACGTTACAGTAAAGTTTAATTATTACTAAAACTAATCGAGGAGGAAACTTCATTTTCATCACTCCTAAGACTTCTCTACGTTCTCATCTTCTAGAATTATTGATTTCTCCCAGCGTTTTTTGATCTTTCGAAGGCCGTCCATTTAGAGCTCAGAAATTACATGTGAGCAATGCCGAGTCATGAGGATTCTATGTGAAAACCATAAGCATCCATATCCGTTGATCTAGTATGTAGTTGATCTTTGTTACTATTATTTGTTATGTACATTGATTAATAATACGTATTTTCACTAAAATGGTGTCCATTAATTTCTTGTGTTTTCTGCGAACATTACCATCTGAACGTGTCATTTGCGACCCATCACTGAATGCATTACCAAATCGCTTAGGTATATAGCAACCCTTCTATAAATTTGTAGACCAGAAGGTGAAATATCCTGTATAATTAGCTGTGAAAGATAATTATTTCAACTATAGATATAAATGCATCTAAAATATACAACTTCGACCTTTGGTATGTGTTATAGACTTCGTTAAAAGGCACTTACTTTGTGAGACAATAGGCCGATGTGAGGACGAACTTTTCAGATATTAAAGAGCCACTGCATAGCCGAGGAGCAGAAATCTAAATAAATACGTTCACTGTAATCAGAATCATGATTTCGAAGCCATGTCATTTTTTTTTAATTCAAGGTCAAACTTCTTACATTACAAACTTCTGAACAAAATATGATCATGGTATCCAGATTTTCAAAAGCTTACTATGTCTTTCTATTTTCTTTTACATGCCTCAAGGTTTTTATTTTAATTTTAAAAGCCTTTCTGACGTATTCTGAGGAAATATTTTACCGTTGAGGAAAGATATCGGGAAATAAAAATAAAAAAATTGTTTTGGTCAATTCTAAAATTAATTATTGATATGAAAAGAATCGTTAATTATGCGGTTAAAATGCTATGAATAAACTTTTTTTTCATCAGTTTAATGCTTTTCATGTTGTTTAATAAATTAAATAATAATTTAAGTTGCAGAAAATTTTCTTTACCTTTACTATCCATGGATATTTAAAAGCAGGCATTACTTCTTTGCCATTGATTACTCTTGCTGCTTTTGTTTGAGTTCTATGTTCCAGAACAGGCATGCGCCTTCCACATTCTTAAAAATAGTAAAATTTTATTATATTCAGTTTATCAGAAAATTTTGTATCTTTTTGAAATAAAAGAATATTGTACTTTTTCAGCACATTCATTAATAATTATTGAAAAATATAAATTCAATCGTAATTTATGACCCTCGTTACCAGCGTAATCACCACAGATTAAAGAATTCTGTGCTCATGATGGGGCGTTAAAGGACCTTCACACTTCTAACCAATAGAGGCTCTAAAGTCAAACGCATAGCTAAATTCGGCAATGTATTTCCAACAAATGGATGATGTG
>BMAW01023940.1:0-22925 GCA_019974015.1 Nephila pilipes | reverse complement strand
ATATATATATATATATATATATATATATATATATATATATATATATAAATACAGAAAAAAACAAAAAACAAATTTGATTAAAATAAAAAAAAATCAAGTATAAAAACTTAGGCATATTTAACAATATTAATCAAGCCATTCTAGTCTAAAATTAACAATATTTGACAATGATCCAAAAAGTTAGAATCACACCCTCTGAATCAGAGTTAAAATTTAGAAAAAAGTATCGAAAATAAAGTTAGAATTATGTTTCAACATAAAGTGTATAAAAATATTTAATGAAAAATAGTAAAAAAATTTTAATTAAATGTGAAAAATCATTAAAAGAAAAAAATTATTCTACTTCATAATTTGGAAAATTTACTTAATTTTTATTTTTTTTATTTTTAAAACTATTTTTTAAAAAATAGTATGGTAATCAGCTTTAACATACTTACGAAAATCGAAAATAATTATTTGAATTATTTTGAAAATTTATAGTCACATTAACCAATATAATATTACGTAGAATATAGTTAAATATAATTTTTCTATGAACTTTGGAGCTTAATTTCCTTCCAAGGAAAAGAACTCAATAATGGAAAACATCTCTCTAGAAAAATATATTTCTACTAATCTTATTATCTATAATTTTTCAGTTATTATTCAAATAACTTCTTTCATAAGATTTATAAGTTTCAGCAGATTTAAATAGAAAATATTAATTCAAATATCAGGCTTAAAATTTATGCTAAATTTATTTTTAAAATTAGAAGGTCGGTTACATATCCAAGCAAAGTGAACTTTTCTCTTCATTACGATTTTGTTCAAAAAAAGAAAGTAAAGGATTTAAGATTATTACTAGCAGGTCGGACCCATGATATTTATTTTAATTATTTACAATATTTTTATTACAATAAAAAATGTAATTTTCTGACAAAAAAACAGATGTAGAGCAATTATCTTTCAACATTTTAAAATTAACTATTTTGTAACATTATTTAAATTCTCTATATATATTGAATTAAACAAATGATCAAAGTCATAACTGTAAATTAAGTACATGCATTTACCATAAGCAAATTGAATAATTTCAATATTATTTTGATAACTCAATTTTGTCAAAGCAATCAATACTTTTTGGAAAATATTTTTTTAAAAAAAATATTTGGAAAGATTTTAATATGAAAAGTTTAACCTATTTTTTATAAAAAGCTTTAATTCAGCTGGACAGTTCTTAATCAATATTTGTAACTGTAATAAAAAAAAATATTATTATTAACAAAAATTTTGTTTTTCAAAGTAGCATAAAGCTTTTTGCTACTTTATATAGAAAGAAATGGATATTTTTCAATATATTAATGTAGAAATAATGCATTTCTTTATCAATATAGAAAGAAATGCATTTTTCCTGTTGCTATTTATACAACTTTTCAGATCTTTAAGCTTAGTGCTATCTTTTGTCTGAAAACATAAATATTTATTATATTCTTTCTCACTATATTCATAATTTTTTGTCCTCTTCAATAGGTAATTTATATTTTACTACCAAATTATTTGATGTCGTCATTAATTTTTTTTAATATAAATATTATTAATAGAAATTATAAGACAGGGATCTGTATAACTACTCATAACCTGTAAAGATTTTTATTTTTCACAATATTTAGATTACCTGCAGTAAATTATTTGTATTCTACTTTTATAAATCCCTGTAAGTCCTTAAATTTACATTTATTAATTATCTGCAAATCTTTACAATTATTATAACCATAAATTAGCAGTCAATATATATATATAAATTATTAAATAGGCTAATGAATTTCTAAAGAAATATAGAAATTAATCTGCAAAGTAAATTATGACATGGGAAGAAGTCGCATTTCAAATATTGGATGTACATAGTACAAATATTGAGGCATATCTTGTGCAAAGGAAACGATGATGGTTTATTAGGTGCTTTTTTATATTTCTTGTCTAAGGCATGACAAGCTGGCAGAGATGTCAGCCGTCACCAAACATGGCGTTTTGGTAAATTTGTTTTCGAGGCTCAGGAGTTGTGTTCCGTCCGCCAACATGTCATTAGGGTTATCTCACACCTTTAGTTTTGTTTAGATTATTAGTCCCCGCCAAATCTTTGTCCCTGCATGCCCTCGCAAGCTGATTTTTTCTTTGTTTCTGATTGCCGCCTTCTTTTTTTCTGCCATTACTCTGAGGTCTTTCTTTATGCACGGGAAGGTGAGGAAATGAGGCCATTGATGATAGGGTTAGTAGTTTTCTTTGATGATAAGAAATGTACTCGTATTTTATGAGACTTCGGCAGCCTCGAAAAGTTGAAGGAAGTTTTCAGGCACCGAGAAAAGCAGTGAGCCATTTACGAGACAGAAAAGATTTTTCATCCAAACTAAATTTTGTTACTGAAGTTTTTTTTCTGGGTAATGTTTGATTATTATGCACATTTATTTTCCTAGCTTTATACCAGAAATAATTTAATTGCTAATGCAGTATTCGAATAGTGATATTTCTATGCTGTAAAAATTTTCGGGTCTGAGAATTTTTTTATCCATTTCACTTCTCTTCAAATGAGCATATTTTTTTTTTTTTTTTCATTTTGATAAATCATTTCTTGAGACAATTTTTTTCTCTATAATTGTGCAATTAATATCCTTAAAATGAAGAAAACAATTGATTAAATAGAATATATCTATTATTATTGTTCTTAACAAAATCCAAATTTTACATCAGAAATATTATTACGAATTAACTGAGTTAAGACATAAACATTTTTAAGAGTCCATTTAAAATTATATTTTTGAGTTACTTATATTTTTTTTTTATTACGTAAATTGTTTTTTCATTTTTATTCAACAATTAATGTTTTAAATTTTCCTAGCTACAAAAGACTCTCTATATAAAAATGGAGAATATATATATATATATATATATATATATATGTGTGTGTACATAAAGTGCTAAGTAAATCCGAATATGATTTTAAGAATGCATATAAAATTCAAAATATATTGCATACATTCATATGAATCTCAGGCTAAATGTTACAATTTTGTCTCATTTACAAATCTTTGTATTTCTGGTATAACAGTATTAAAAAATGGAAAACTTTAAATTTAATTTTGCAATTTGAAAAAAAATGAGTGTAAGTAAATTAAAAAAACTATAATTAGAATTCGTAATAAACTCATTTATTATAAGAGTCAATAAAGACCAGATAAACGTTAACACACCATCAAATGTATTTTCCTCACTTTCTTAAATAACACGTAATTTTTTTTCTTTCCAGTACGCAACACATTTAACATGCTGCACTCTAATCTATGAGCTTTTAAAACTTTGGAGATCAACCACTAAATCATACGCTAGAAGAAAGCTTGCATTTTAAGTTTCCAACATTTAAATCATTCAAAATAATGGTATTATTTGTTATGAATATAAAATACAAAGTTAATAAAAAACTAATTTTATACATGAAATCGTTATCAATTCTAATTCATCAGAAAAAAAAAATTGATGCAATCATATGTATGGGAATTGTTATGTATGGTTTCATTATTATTTTTATGCTGATAATTGGTTTCATTGCAAGAATTATATGTGCTTTGCATTTTTTGAGCCTATTGTGTCTCATAATAACAAATATTAATGCACATCCCCCGTGAATACGTTAATATAAGAAAACAAACTCTCCAAGCATATCATATATACATTGTTGTTCTACAAAACAAAACTATTTTATAAAAACATATGTAATAATTTAATTAAGACTGTTGTGCTTGTTTTATATAAACATATATATATTACCTTACAATACTATTTTTATGTGATTTATTTTAGTCCTTTTATTACACTATGAGCTAGATACGCAAATTTGTACGCATATAAAAATTATAGGCTAATGATAGTTATAGAGCCAATTTTCTAGTTTATCGTATTTTTTTTGTTTGTTTTTAACTATTTAAATGTGATATATCATTCTATATCAGATGAAATAATTATTTATCAAAAATCAAGGATCTGTATTTTAATGTAGAATTTCTTAACACTTGCACAATTGTGGCTGAAATGCTATGCAATATTTGAAAAATCCGGTTTTCTAAACTTACTTTTATATTTATTTTTATTGGAGACACATTATTATGTTCACACCATTACTTTTCTTCGTCAATGTGATCAAATATTCATTCTTCTTTGAGTAATTAGATAGATTAATTAATCAGGAGATACATTGTTAACACATAGTTATTTTTTTTTTCTAAAAAATAATATAATGGATCTTCTTGAGTTTTATTTATGGAAGACTAATTTAATCTCTATGTTAGCACGTTGTCTTATGTTTCAATTTTGTATCTACATTTACTATGCGGAGCGCGTTGTGCAGTTAATGCTCCCGCATTTGTCATGTTATGTTAATTTAGATCTCGGGAAACGTTGCGATGACATGGTGTGTTAACATAACCATGCAAGGCACCGGGTTTAAATCATTGATGCATCTTGATTCTTGAACTGTCGAGAGAGAGGAAGGCTTAATTCACACCTATGAATGCTGATTTAACCTCTTCTGTGTCGAAACACCTAGGATGGGTCACTTTAATACAATATTCATCTTCGTGAGTTATTCTAGTGTTTGTGAATAAATATGAGCGAATTTCTAATTCGTGGAAACGAGAGTACCTTCGGCACTTGATTATCCAAATAGAAACATATTAAAATTTTATTTATTCAAAGATTGTAAAATGATGTAAATATTGTAAATAAATATATATTTCTGAGAATTAAAACAGGAAAGAAATGTGCTTGTGCTTTCACAACCAAACATCAACATTTTACTTCTTTACTCTTCAAATTGTATCTGATGTAAATTTATTTATTATTTATCTTGATTTGAAGTAATTTCGTTAAAAATATTTTTTAATTTAAATTAAAAGGCAACTTAGAAAATTAATATTTTCTTAGCTTAGTTTTCAATCATTTTTAGGGAATTGATGTATAACTTCATTTCGATAATCCATTTAAAAGTAATATGGTAGAATTACTTTGTCAAATACTTTTGTTCTCCACATCATTTTGATTCGGAGGAAAAAGAAAAAAAAATTACTTTCATTTCGAATTAAATAAAATGCACTTTTACGTAATGAAACTTAAAATTTAGTATTCATACAAATGTTGCATGGATCACGTTACAACAATTCTATACTTATTTATATGTCCTATAATTTGTTATTCATTGTAAAAATTTGGTGAAATCAAATTTGAGGTTTTCTCAGTGTTTTACTTCACAATTTGAAAGTGAAGATTTTGGAGATATTTTTAATAGTGTTCAATTAGTTCCTGATAAAAAATAAACTAGGACTAACTATTTTCCTTTTCAGACTTAACTATTATTAGTAGTTTTCTGAATCTCAAATTTTAATCAATGTTTCTAAGAGTATATAAGCATTGATAAACATACTTATTATTTCACACCTAATGCTAGAATTTTTAATCACATATAAAAATGTGTTTTATGTCTTCTGAATTAAGAAGTTAATCTATTTCTGTTTTTTTTTTTTCTGATTCTGCTTCGGGCTTTGGTGTGAGCTGACGGGACATTGAGAAAATTTTTAACACATGATATTATACAATATTGAGTACGTTTGGGACCTCTGGTGATTTCGAAATTATTACCAAAAGCAAATAAGATTTTTGGGAGTGTTTTGTTTCGGTAAAGAGTGGAAATAATTCGATATAAAAACCAACGTTTTTATATGGTGGCAAAGTTTATTAAAGAAAATTATTGAAATACTAGTTAAACTGTTAGATATTTTTAACTTTAAAATTTACTTAAAAAGAGACATTTGTGAGCTTATTAAAAAATTCATAATACTCATAAAATTAAAACATGCATTTGAAAGTTTTTAAGTCATTCTATTAAAAAAATGGGAACCAGAATTCAGAAGAAATTATTGTGATAAGACACGGCGCCAAATATTGGAATCTTCCTTTCTTGCGAATGATTACTGACTGAAAGTCAGCAACCCTTACTATCTCCCCTTTGTTAGTTTTACTATACCTCATGTGGCTTGGGGAGTGCCTGGCGTTTCCAGAAATGGAAAGAAATTTTTTCCTCAATCCTAAAAGCGCCGAGAGGAAAAAATATTTTGATTTATTAAAATTATTGAAATAATAATTAAAACTTGTCACAAATGTCTAAATATTGCATTGTTAGGCGAGTACGAACGATTCCCAAAATTTCAAAGTTCTAGATTGATGGGAAGTTGGTTAAATTAACGATCGAAAATTTGATGACACACACACCAAGTGAAATTCAGAAAAACGTTTTAAAATGACTATATGATTCAATATTGATTTAAATTAGAATATTTAGGGTATGAAAATAATATTAAAAACGAGAATTATGTTTTATAATAATTACTTAGTACAGATTGTTTATAATTTTATGGATAAAAATTTAAGAGGTGATAGAAAACATCTAAATAAGTTATTTTCACGTTACGATGCAGAAGCGAAGAGCAAGCAGTGAACCGATAGACAGTGCTAATTTGTAAAGTATAAAACACGAGTTTTCTTACACATCATCCTTTCTGCCATGGATTTCACGAGGCATGGCGACATACATGAAATTCACGGTAGAAAGGACGATATGTTAGAAAACTCGTGCCTTATGCTTTCCCTAACAGAGCTATCTAGCGGTTCACTTCTGCATCATTACGTGAAAAAATAACTTGTTTAGATATTTTCTATCACCCTATAAAATTCTAACCAAGGAGTTTCAAAACACCCTGTATTTGCTTGAAAGTCTTATAAAATTAGTATTATACTTAAAGAAAAATATTTTTTGAGAGAACAGCTTTCAATGTGCTATTCAGGAAAACACATTCACCAAATTCTATAGTTTAACATTATTCTTTATCTAACGGATAGAAACACCCTTTAATAATAGATATAAAAACCTAAATTTACCTAAAAGATTCTTGAATTTAATTGAAAAGTTTTATTATTTAGTAAATTATTTTAATACCACTAACTGAATATTCTTATCATAACATATCATTTATAAAGTATTTTAATACCATTATTAGAATAATCTTATTTATTAGATTCCAGCATTAATTAATTTCTTTTCAATTGTTGCAGTTAACAGAAAGTTCCTATTCATGTGCATATTCCTATTCATGTGCAAATTATATGTGAATAAAATATGACTTTGAATGCCTGGTGGATATTCTAGCGAACTTTCGGCCGTCGTTGTTTCCTTCGAGTTGTGTTCGAGCCTGGCGTGTAGAAGGTTACTGACGTTAAATCTGATCAAATTCCCATGTCATCCACTTGGAGTAATGTGGAAATTTAGACATGGAGGTATAAGTTCAGGTATAACCCTCGTCACTTGACCGAAGTACAAGATTTTGAGGTCAGAAAACAATAGCTATCATGTGTACTTCTAAGGGCGACTTTTTGAAGCAGTCAATAAGTAGTTAAAATGATTTCTACAATGATTCAATTTCGAAATAGATCAGTTTTGCTACTTGATGTATTTATTTCCTCACGTAAGAAAAAAAATGTTAAGTTTCACTTGCGCTGTCTCCAACAGCCTTAACTGCAGCAACGAGATTATTTTCCATCACAGCATATAAGATAAAAAGTATGATATGTTATTATATAATAGTAAGTGTAAAATGTGTGTTACGATTCATATAATTTTGCATAATATTCGGTTCATTACAATCTCTTAATGATCTTTAGAAACACACTCTTACGACTGATACAATAAGATCAGTATAATTAAATGTAAAATAATAATGCATTTGTAATTTTAACAGTGCTTAAAAATCATTCAGCTTAGTAATTTACAGTTATCTATTTCGTAAATGCAGAATCTATATATAATACAAAGCAAATTTAATATTTTTTTTTCTTATTTAGTTTTTCAATTTCCGAAACACCTAGTATTTACTTTGATTCCTTTAAAAAGAGGCTTTCTTGGAAATTTATGAGCATAACATAATATTTGTTTGATGGTAATATTATACAATCTTTTTTAACTGTTTTCTCCAAAATCTATCAACTTCTCATATAAGCTTTAACTGTACATAAAATAAAAATTTCATTTTTACTGCTCTGCATACTATTTACTTTTTCCACGTCAATAAGCACAGGCTGACTTTAAGGAGCCACCTAAATTATGCACGAATCTGAGCACATCTCTTTTTAAGAACACGAGTAATAAGCATACCGGAATTTTTTCTCTCAATTCCTTGGGAAAATAAGTGCATATCATCTCTATTCGATCTTGGGAGAATGTGAAAAGAACTACCACATTTTTAATGCAAAGACTACATCGCTGAAGGAAACCGCTCTGCATCAAAAAGCAATGGAAAAATAAGCTAGAACGATAAAAATATGCAATGTTATATTCACCTTTCCCTCAGGCGTGGTTTTGATGGCGGATATATCAATCAGTCCACACTTTACAAATTCGGCATATTTTTTCGAGAAGCAGTCCTCAACTTGTACGGCTTCCAACTCGGCCCTCCTCTTCATTCTGTATGCACCAACGAATCATATTCCATTAAATTGGAAAATAAGCAAATATTTCCATATATATGGTGCGGTGGGCAAAGGATGGTTTGCATTTGTGCATTTATCTTTTCCATTTTATTTGCACCTCCTACTGCGTCTTCGGTCTTTCTTTTCTTTTTCTTTCGACGGGCTTTCAGTTCGGAAAAGTTGTGATACTTGTAAATTATATTTCTGCGCGTTGGAAAGTCAAATTACGTGACAGTGGCACCTAGGTTAAGGACGGAAAAAAAATCGACAAGGGAGGGAGATATGTGTTTTTCCAACATACTCCGCTTTCTGGATGCCTGAAGAAAGGAATTTGGTACAGTGTGCACACGTGTATGTGTATGTGTGTATTCCAAAATTTCAAGAATCAATTTCTTTCTTACTTTTTTTTATATTTTTTGAATAGAAATGGGAACGGTTTCCTTTACATATCCCTGCATCTGATCAATGATTTTGTTTTTGTGTGTGTGTTTTTTTTATTCCAAGAAACAAAACTTCAAATAACAATGTTTAAGTTTCAAATAGTAGAAAGAAATGAACAAATACACTTTGTATAGTTGTAAGAAAAGATGATTTTATCAAAGTCCTATTTTATGTTCTGTTTACATTTAAAGTCAAAATAGTTTAAGTTTACGCAAGCTGTCTTTATATTATTTCAAAAATAAGGTGTTAGTTACTCTCGTATCTTCTACAAGGTATTGAGAATTTGTTTCATAACGTTTATATAAACAAAATGTATTTCATATAAATTGAAGGCTTAGAATTGTCTTATACTGTCTCATTAAAATACTTGGATTGATAGAAATATAAATCAAATAACAGAAGGGGATAGTTTCCATTCTATTACCAAACGAAAAAATAAATTGTGTAAAAATATTTTTCTTTATAATAACAACAAATAGAAGAACTAGTATATACATCACATATAAACATACAAATTAATTCCTCACATCTAAGCTTCTGCAATAAATGGATAATGAAATCTATCATGTCCAAATGATATAAAATTCTATACTCACAAAGGTTTAGAAATTAAATATGTCTATTCGAAGTAAATCAATTTAATGCGTTAACGCTTTGTTTCCAATTACTATATTTTCAGACATTAAGTTAAAAAAATAATAAATTGTTGATAATAATTAGTTAAATAAATATCTCCATTCTCATGGAGTAACCGTTTTAAAAAATAATCAGACACAATTCCATCGTTTTTGACTACTTCCGTTAGAAATGATATCTCAGTTTGCATAAGAATCTCCAAACATAAATATTTCGTACTATCCGAGTAAATTTCCTTTATTTTATATGATTCAAAACTATTATTTAACTCTTCGAAGTCATCAAATCCATAAGAGAATGATAGTATTATCATTCTAAACAATTAATGATGAATGAAAAGATTTGATATTTTTTAAAACTGTAAAATTTACTTAAGGTACTAAAATAATATTGGAATTGGATGGTGAAAACAATAATAGAAGCATAGCTGAAAAAAAAAACATTATATATACATTTATCATGATATTTTTCAATTTATTGGCTTAAAATGAACATTTACATTTTATTGGAAAAAGTATATTAGTGGATAATAATGTAATTAATACAATATTAAAAAAATGTTTTTATATATGGATATTGGTGACTGTCGTATTTAGGAATCTGAAAATAATCTATCTTACTTTCACAGGGAATTGAAGAATATAATTACAGAATAATTTTAATTTCACAGGGAATTGAAGAATTGAATTACAGAAAAAAAAATTGATTCTAAAGCTGAAGCTTTCATATTCAAGGGGAAAAAACTTACATTAGTTTATAACATGCAATCTATATGTAACATTTAGTTAGATTTTACAAGGCTCAAATCAGCCTTTTATGTTAATCCTTTCTTTAACTTACTAAGGCTTCAGAACACTACATTTTGTAATGCATTCTTAATGGTACGTGTAAGTAAATTTTGTTTTTTTAACATTTATCTTCTCAATTTCTATAAGTTCCAGAATTGTACTAAGCATAAAATAAAAATTTTGTGAAGCATGAGAATTAATTTCTCCTTTTGTTTTCCAATTTACTGTAATATTTCTGGTACATAACTCTTTCTCAAACGAAAAATACCTTACTAAATGTACACTTTTGATATGATTGTGGTATATTTTGTTTTATAAACCCTGTCGTTTAACATAGTATCCTGCTATATGTATAGAATATCACGAGCTGTAAAATTGAAAAATTAAATATTTTGGCATATTTCGGCTAAAATATTAAATATCACATAATATTGTAAACTGCGTTATTATTTTAGAAGCATTTCATAACGTGAATTTAAAAAGTGCTACAAAATTTTACAGAATTCCTGATTAAAGATATCTATCTAACTAAACAAAATGCTTCTCTGAGTATTTTATGCAAATTATATCAACAGTTATTAATTTAAACAAATGCAATACTATTACATTTTTTAATTGAAAAACATGAAAATTCAGTTTGTATTTTATTTGTGGGAAAAAATCACATAAATGGATCACAAATAATACATTCTAATGAATCTGAAAGTTGATATCTGAATACAATGTTTTTTTAAGAATTTAAGAATCTTATTGAATGAAGGAAATTAGGTCATGTATTGTACATATTGTGTTTTGCGACTGAAATAAATGTCACATAAAAATAGAATAATAAATATATGTTCATAATACATTTGAAATAAGCTACATGTATTAAAATTCACAATTGTACTTTTTTACTTCAAGTACTTATTGCTTGAATCACAAAAACACGTTTTATATTACACATTTAAACAACATTCTAAATTACGATTTATTTTCATTAATGTTTTACATTTAAGTAATTTTAGTTACTTTATTTTTCCAAAAACTTAAACTAAGATACTATAAATTAAATTAATATATTAAATGTGCACCTCGAAGGTATGTTTACTCGTACTTATATTAAAATTCAAGAAGAAATATTTTCATTATGTAATAGCGTTACAATATTGTAATTGAAGACCAGTTTTACTTCAATTCATATACTTTTTACTGATTAATTAGGCTGTCGTATTAAGTTTAAAGTGTAAACGTTTATGTGTGTATGTACATTAAATGTTTTGAAAAAAAAATTAATGTGTGTACGTAGTTTAATTTTAGAAGTTAATGCTTGCTTTGAAATACATTGCAGATTAATAGTATTTTCAAATAAACTTACAATCATTTTTGAGCCTTTGTTTGAAATCTCATATTATTCTTTTGCAATTGAATTCAAATATTCTTGTTTATTTTTAAGGGCATTTTTTTTAAAAAAAAATTTAGCTTAATTCAAAACATTGAAAAAATTCATAATGAATACAATATCGCTCGCGTCTTTGTAGTTTACAGATTTCACCCAACGAAATATGATGATAGGAGGATAAAAGATCATTTGCATAACAATGAGAAAAGAAATTGCGTTCACTCGGTTCATTCAAGGTATTTTGTTGCTGTAATTTTTAAGAAAAAAAAATAATTAAATTACTGTTGTTAAAATGTTAAGATTTTCAAAACGCAAAATCAAAAAGTTATAATAACTAGTGTTGAGAAACGATATTTGAATATTCCCTAGATATCAAGCTCTAGTTTGAAGATAAAATTCCATTAAGGTTAGATAAATTTACGAAAAAAAGTATTTATTTGTAATTATTTCTCTGTCTTTTATACTGGAAAAGAGGTATTTTTAATTTAAAGCAACTTTTCCTCGTGAATCGTATTGGGTGAATATTTATATCCTTTTGTCTCTTTTGCAAACTGAATAATGATTTCCCTTTTATTTATTTTTTTTTTCTAAATAAGAAAAATTTGATATATGTAATGAATGATTTACTTCGTTACCAAGTCTGTTGATACGAATAAATGTTATCCGAAAGAAATCTGAGATATTTGTCTGACGTTTTGGTCCTTAAGGTAAATTTGGTAAACAATTTGATTTATTTCTATGTTCATTTTCCAAAGAAAGGAAATGACAATTTTTGTTCTATTGAATTTTTTAAAATTTTTTTGTCTCGAATGATAAAAGGTAATTTTAAATTATTTTAACTGATCAATTTCGAATTATCAAATTTTGTACATACGACATCATTAAACAATATAAAATGTGTACTATAAGCTATATCTAAAACAATTTATAAGTATATTTATGTTAATTAGGAATTATCATTTGATAAACATTAAACAGTTTTAAGATTTTCAAATTCAATTTCTCGTAATGGTTAGATGTATACTATTATACATTTTACATTGCTAATTATACAATATTTATATGGTTTCTCCACTTAATCCCTTTTAAAATGTTGTTTAATAAGTCTTAGCAAATGAAAATTAATATACCATAGTTAAGCTCTCAATATGTACGAGTATGTATTGGTTATGAGTTTGTGTGAGATGTTTGAAAATAAAATATTTTTTACGTTAAGATTTACAATCTCGGGAAGAAGAATTGAAAGAAATTAAACGATAAATATACTTTCGAAGTAACACAATTTGTCGTTATGTTCAAGAAGCGTAAACATTTGTCTACTTTAACGCAACAAGATATACTCTTAAATTCTCTTGGGAATGAATTGTAAGAGGAATTGTTACAATTTATTTAAATTTCATAGATTTAATAAACATTTCAAAAAAACGACTTTTTTCTTCAAATTATAATTAAATACTTTTTAAATGTTCTAATAAAATAGATTCACTTAATAATGAGAGTATTATTTAAAAACGTTACTTCTTCTTAATTATACCGTACAAGTCTTATAAAGAAATGACAAAATTTCCTGAAACTGGATTTAATTTAATTTTTACCTATTTTCATTAAGATTTTAAATTTGTTAATTTCAGTCATTTTGTCTATAAAATAAAATAATAATGAGACACTACAGCAAAAACAGAAAGGAAAATTATTAATCTCATACTCATATCTTACAAAAATGCTTTCAGTAAATATATTTTCGTAATAATATATATACTTTTTCAAAATTCTTTAATATATATCAAGTAACAACCTTTCTTCGAATAAATTACGTCTCTCTATATAAAATAATATTTATATTGGCTTGGGTTAGCTGAGAAGAATACTTTATTTAATAAAATAGCTTTAGAATCAACACTGATTAGTATAAATGTTTTATCGTTAGAAGTTACATTTAAAAAAAAAAATACCGGATAATCAACCATTTGAATTTAATTTAGTTGGTCAAAGTTAACATCACTCCAAAACTTATAGGAAGTTAATGGTGAATGCCCAGTGAAAGGTTTTGAGAACTTCTTTCTCCCTAACACCGTGACTTATCATATGAGGACTGGGAAATCAGTTTGGGTTTTGTTTGTATAACAATAGGAGATTTTAGTAGAACCATTAATTTCAACGAACTTTTTTATTTAAACTTCGTCGATCATGAAGCTTTCAATTTAATTCTCATGATTAACGTTGTCATTAATATTTAAAATTTAAGATTTTTTTAAATAAAAAGTAAAGCCTAGTAAATAATTAATTCGTGACTTTTTTATTCTTTTCTTTATAAATAAAATATGCTTAGATGCAGAATGCCTTTTGAATTTTTTTTTATATAAATTTAAAATGTAATAGTTATATTTTTTTATTTTAGTTTTTTGTTTAAAGAAGTTTAATTTTTGCACTGATTATTTTCAATTTTAATTTTTTGTTTTGCTTTAAATGCTTACTTTTCTTTTTCTACTTTTCCTTTTTGCTAGTTTAAAAGCCTTAAATTTTTTTCCAATAGTATTCTTTTTCTCTGGTAGAGGACATTACAGTTTTTCTCTTTCCACAAAGGCGGTAAAATATTAATTTTTTAATGTTGTTTTCTTATTTATTGTTGTTTGGTATTTTTTGTGTAAGAATCGTCATCTTTTATAATCATATTGTTTAATTAATGGAATGCGCTTTCTTTTATACCACGTTAACATTTTGGTATTTCAATTTATCTCTATATATTTTTATTTGGTTTCTTATATTATAATGTGGTCTTTACAATTTGTGAGAATTTGGGCTTATTATTTCCATATTTTTATATAAAATTTTTCTTTTGTTTAATGTTGGAACCATAATAAGCGTTAAATCTTGCTATTTTGTCATTAGCTAGGTTACGAATTTAAAAATTTGATGTTTTATTTCCGATTATGGTTTATTTCTTTCATTGATTTTCTTTACCTAATTTAGTACTATTTTATATTTTGACGTATATCTTCTTGCTATTTCTGTCATGTATTCTTTCTTGTATTTTTTTTTCCTTTTTAATTAATTTTCTGTGGTAATTTCCATTATTTTGCTATTTTTGTCATGTATTCTTTCTAGTATTTTTTTTCCTTCTTATTTATTTTCTGTAGGAATTTCCATTTTTCAATGTTTTTGCAATTAAAAAGAAATTTATTTTCTTTTTCTTTTTCTATAATCTAAGCATTTTATATGTAAGTTCTCAGTTTCAAGAGATTTCTTAGTCACATAAGGAAAGGTTTCTGGAGCTAGAATAGAGATTTTCTATCAGTTCGCTTTCCTTCCTTGTTTAGGTGTTCTTTCATTTTATCTCCTGATTATCTTACCTCCATGTATTCCAAGTTTCCTAGCGTAATAAAGAAAGGGGCTTTAATGGAAGTGAATCAAGTGTATATTAATAAAGGGTTGAACAACTATGGCAAGATGCCATGTAGTGTGAATACTCACATAATTTTGTTTTACAATTTAAAACATCCACTCTCTACATAACTTTATATACACACTCTAACATAGAAAAACACAAACACATACATAATCATTTGTGGGGGGGTAGAATATGTATCAATATATTTATGAGAGAATATGTATATATATATGGATCAGTCACACAAAAAAAAAGTCATAAAACACTACAAAAACATAATAATTTTCTTATATATTTACAAGAACTGAAAAGCCACAACATTTTTTATATTGAAATACAAAACGAGTTCACATACATTTATGTAAAAAAGAAAAGAACACTTCGAATAGATCAAATAATTTACCAATATATGTCACACATAACAAAACAAAAATATACAGACGAATCACAGAAAGTAAAAACAAATTGCATAATTTATGCAACTGAAAGTAATTTAATGTCTTGTACCTTGTCTTGTGTATCAATGTCGATGTGCAATCTGCTAAGTATTGAAACAATAAGATTTTGTGAAGTGTCTGCCGTAATTACTGAACTCGCATGCAATAATACAGTTTTTATGAAAACTTTATCTCGGACACTGCATTTTCTAAATTTTGTCAAGTTCGTTTCCTATGTATTGAGTGGGATTGAAATCTGAGGAACTAGGAAGGATTTGATGCTGCTTATATATATATATATATATATAGGTACTTTCTGAAGAAGACACACCTTAACACAATCAATGCCGTCATTTTTTTTTTGGATTGTAATCATGCTGAATGATTCACATGCTATCAAACTGAAAACTGTCAACAGACACCTGTACGTTATTGCAATATATTCAATTAATTGAAATAACCCATCATTCCTTGAATGACGGTTAATTTCCCAACAAAACAACAGATCATGACTCACAAACTATGACTTTTGTCATAAAGATGTAAATTTAAGGAAGCCAAAATATTACCAGCTGGCTCTTTTTGAGATAAAAATGTAACCCGTTTATAATGATATCCATTAAATGCAATATGCATTTCTATCAAATTGAAGGGATTAAGTGTATTATTTTTCACTTTTTTTTTTATCACACAGCATGTACGAGTACATATCATGGAAAATACATAATGTACATACATCAAAACATATATAATCATTTTCCATGCATATAACTACATTGTTTTTATTACATCACCAAATTAATTGGAGTTGAACACATCCTTAAAATTGAAACAATAAATAGGAAGCTGAATATATTGTAGTTTCATGCATTTAATAATCTATTTACTATTTTAAATAATAGCAATGTACTCAAGGTCTTCTATAGTATTTATGCATTTATGCAAGTGTTTCCTAGATTTAGTTACATATATTTTAAAACTATTAGTCGCTATAAAATTTTAACTAAACTTTTGATTTACCTATTAACTATTAAGGATTTTCAATATTATATATGGGAGGTGTAAGGTATTTGGTGATTAAGTTATTACATGGTTTTGTTTGGAAAATTTCAAAGTAAGCCAGTTCATAACACTGTTGTTAAATCAAAAATTTATAATAAACGAAATTATTGTTATTTTTCTGTTTCTCCACAAAATGAACACAAACCCATTTTATGACCCATTTTTGATGGGTTTGTGTTCACAAAATGAACACAAACCCATCAAATGATAACTCATATTTCACAGTATTTTCATAACAAAACTTTCTCTAACTTTTGTGACTTTTTTTGCTTTTAAATTAGATTTGGAACCATTAGTCATGTTTGAATATCTTTTTAAATTAAATTTTATTTACCATTTGTCCCTGAACATACTGAGTCTCAGTAATAACACTTGGATGATGTTCGTTAGAGTATTATTCGTATACATTGAGTCTTATAAATGAAAGGTGCAATGAATTTATTTCAGGAACAATTCTAGAAACAAAATAAACATTTTTCAAAAAAATTCCAGAAAATTTGTAAACTGTTTTCTTTATAGGTTTTGCAGTAAATACATTATACGTAGAAAACTGATTAAATAAAAACAATCAACAAGACTAGCTGATTCACAATCGAAGATAAGTTCCTTTTGTTCAAACATTTTTTTTTCTCTTTCCGTTCACTCTCTAATTTATAGAAACATCAATTTATTTGCTTGAAATGTTTTGATTTTTATTACATGCACCGAAAAATTGAGCACAGTAGAGATTTCATTAGATTCCGTCTTTCTGTGACCTTTACTTTATCGAAGTAATCGATAATGTCTATAGATCGAAAACTGGTGGATAAAATTAATTCACTTCAATTCACATTAGAGGAAGATTTATTTCTATACTTATCTGCTTTCTTAAAGAATATTCGTTCAATACCACCGCTTCTAAACTTCTTGAAGAAAAACTCATTTTTTTTTTACACAATCACTTCTTTTTAATTTTTTTTTCTTTTTCAGTCTCCAACTATTACTTTAGAAAACTTTACTTATTTGACCTAAATACAGGTACTTAAATCATTCTTTTTCATAAACTTTGTAAACTTTCTTGCTGGAAAAAACATTGTTTCTATAGTGAATTTGGAAAGGATCAAAATGGAATATTTATGATACATAATTTTTTAAGAAACTCTTGTTACTATTTAATCCATCCTTTTTACTTTACTCAACATGGCAAGTATCATAACCTAAAACATTCTCAGAACACAATTATTTTCATTCATTTCAATAATATATAGAACAGAAAGTAGTAAGAAAAAATAAGCATCAGTGTGTCTTTAGAAATTAGTTTTAAAAAGTATCCTAAGAGTAAATGATCAAAAACCATCTAAAAACTAATTATAATTTCGAGATTAATTTTAGATTACTTTTGGAATGATTTGATGATGTTTAATATGTTTGCATTTTAAGTGAAAATGTTTATTGAATGAAACTTAAACTGTTTCAAAATTCCTTAATATAATGTCCATTAGAATACAGAAAGCAATTTAATGATACTTATTTCAAAATTGGAATGATGCCTATTCTGAAACAAATGGAGAGTAAGTATTTTTTTCTTATTTATTTGTGAAATATACTAAACTACTTCTTCAAAATATTTTATTTATTTACACAATAGTAAGTCTTAATTATTATTTCAATTATATCAATACAAAATTTTTATTCAAATATTTGTGATTGCTAATTGAGGTTAAGATTTTATTTTAATTTACATTTAATAGAATTTCTTAAAATTATTATCTAATTCTGCCTAAGTGTTAAAAAAACTGCTAATAATATTGGGCCAAAAGACATGCAAGATGATTTCACAACCTATCAAACACGAAAATATAGATATTTTTTTTCAAAGCCAATTGCGTGTTTTTTGTTGTTGCTTTGAATTTAAATGGTTAAAAGTAGTACTTAGGTGTTTTTGTTCCAGAAATGAATGAAAGATTTCTATTGTGAGATATTCAATACAGTAAGGCTAACAAATGTTTCTATTACTCATTACTTTAGTCAAAATAAATAAAAGGCAAGAGCTATACATACAAAAATATAATCATGAAAGAAACAGAATGAGAAAATAAAAAAGAATAAAAATGAAAGAAACAATGCGATAGATGAATTTTAAATCATTTATGTAAGGAAATATATACTACATATATAATATTGTGTGTGTGTGGTATTGTATTGTGTGGTGATGTGGTATTGTGTGTGTGTATTGACTGGTATTGTGTGTGCATTAGCATTCACGTACATTGCGTGCGATGATAATATAAAGTAATGGAGGATTAAGGGAGAATTTATTATTAGCTGAACAATAATATATTATTTGAACATGTAAAATAAAATACAGGCTTCATTGGTTCATGAACATATAATAACATTTGAAATTTAAATCTACATATAATTTGACACATTTCAGTTATAACGGATGTCAAAAAATATGCGTATCTTATTAATAATCAATCAAAAGTTTCAAGATTAATTTTGATTCTGTCTCATAAATTAACAAATTATATAGGTATTATTATTTCTTTGCTTGAATTTTATTTTAAGGCAATTGAAATAAATATTTCGGGGGGAAGAAATGTACCGAAAACTTGCTGTTAAAATGTTCTGATATAGAGTTTAAAAGAATTAGATTACAACATGAGCAAAGCAATTTACAATTCTTAGCCATGTTCAATATAAAGAAGGAAAAAAAAAACTATCTTTCAAGTTCACCACTGTTGCTCGGAATGCAGTTGGGCTACAAACAACTCATTCAAAAAAAAGAAAGAAATTTTAATGATTGAGAGTGAAACGCCGAAGAAACTTTTGAGTTAGAACTGCTTCGTTTTGTAGCAGTTTTTTCTTAAGAAATGGAATAGCAATTGCTTATTCGAAGAAAAAGAGGCTCCGGATTTTTGCAAATCCAGCTGTTTACATTTCTCGACTTTTGAGATCGGAAATATATAAAACTCTGAGCCGCAAGGAAAGTCATGTTTACACTCGTTGCACCGGTGGATTTAGAATTTCTTATAAAATGTTGCATTAAGTACAAAGCGACTTTCGTAGAAGACTGGTCCAGTATATATTTTACTAAAAAGGGGAAGTTCCAAGACATGTATGTTAATAAAAATAAAAATATTCTTGGATGAAGGCTTATCAAGAATAAACGTCGCAAAAGATACACACAAAAAAATGATTTCTCATCGGAGTTATTTAAATTTTTATTGAAATGTCAATGTAGCAGAATATTGTGAAGCCGCCTTTTATTAATTCTCTTTTGTTGTTATTTATGAATAGAGCCTTCTTATGATAGAAAATTCTGAAAAATTCTCAGAAGCAACTTTGTTTTTGAAAAACTGTTAAGAACAAACGTAGTAATAAGAATGCAGTTTTATGCTACGATAACATCAGAGAGTACGTGAGAAAATTTTTAATCATAACTTCAAAAATAATAAAACAGTTTTATTGATGATATTAATATAATTTAAGATATTTCAAGATATTTTGATTTAAGATTGTTCAAGATATTTTTTCATTTAATATAGCATCACAGTATTTACTATTATTTTAATATATATTGTAATATAGCAATGTTCTAGATTATAGCTATAGTATAATTATATCTTGATATTAATATAACAGTAAAAAAAATTATATGAATAAAAACTTAAGAAATTATACTTTCACAGAGGCCATTTGGGAATTTGGAGAGAAACTCATGATTTACCATTGTGGGGATTACACATTACTATTAATAACTCGAATTTAGCTAAAACAGTTATCATGAAAATTTTGTTTTAAAGGTACTCAGTACATTTTCTGAAAGCATTTCTAATTACGAATTTAAAAGCCATGTTTCAACGTGTCATGCTTGTATAGTGTATCTATTAAAAAAGGGGATTTGAGATGAAAATTTGATAATATTGTTAATACAATTTTAAAAGTTTTATTTAATAAAAAATTGGAATTTTTTAAAACCAATCCATTCTTGTTTGTATTAATATTTTAAAGTTACTTTCTATGATGTTTTGAATGCTTTTTAAACAAATATATAAATCGAGTTTGCTATCACTTATTTAGTATGGGAGGGGAAAGTATAAAATGCTGGTATACAAGCTAAAATTCGTTAAAAATCTAATTCCTAAATTTTAATTTTTTAAAAAGAATTATTCGCTTCATTACAAATTGATTTCTAATTATTTGATATGTATCTTATATAATATAGAGTACAAAATGTAAATTATTTGCCGATATTTGTAGAGGGATTAGAATTTTAAACGCATTAATATACTGAAAAAAAACACAAACTTGGAATAAAATAATTTCAGTTTAGAAATAAAATGTGTTACATTTTTCTATTAATTCAGAAAGCTGTTTTAAAATATTAGTTATATGTTTTCTTTAAAATAATTGAATATTTTTATAATTTCAGTGTGTATATCTTAAAAAAATTAAAAAAACACCTTATTCAAAGTATTAATTAGCCCTGGTCGAGAAATATCAATCAGTGCCATAAAAATTCGTGCATCAAGAAAAAAATTTCAGAATAAAAAGAAATTTTCTATACGTAAGTAAAATATGATGTAAGTGATTACAAAATTAATGCAAAATGATCAAATATTATTGAAATAATTACAAATGAAAGAAGGTTTCAGTACTCTGTTGGGCAACCTCTAGAATATAATGAATGATGTGATACAGTCCGGAAAGGAGGCATACAAGTCCCGTATGATGTCCAGCGACAACTCGTTCCACAGTTGCTGTAAACACACTTTTAATTCGATTAAATCCTTAGGTTGTGCAACCTTGAGTCCTAATTGATCCCAGATATGTTCGATCAATGACAAATCTGGGGGTCGAGCGGGCAAAGGAAGGGCAAAAAAGGAGCTGTGGCAGTTCTGTGATACCCTTTCTGTGTGCGAGCGAATATTGTCCTGTTGAAAAATTATTCCATGAAGGCTTGCCATGAGTGGCAACACATGATGCTGCAGAATGTCACGAACGTACATCTGGGTTGTCATATCATCAAGTCAGTTGCGGGGACGGCGCTCTGAAGTCCAGCGAAAGCAGGATTGAGTCGTTCACCATTGGGCCTTTACTCAAGTACATGAATGTCATCAACGTCCGAATTGGATCTGGATTCATCACAAAAGACGACCTGATTCCATTCGGCTTAATCCAATCCCTTCGAGCGTGACATCACTCCAAACAAAAGTGACGGTGAGTGCGTATCAATGGCAGTACACGTAATAGATACTATGATAGCAACTGTCCTTCAGCCAAACGCTTTGCGATGGTACATATTGACACAGAGGCTTGTTGTGAAGTTACTGTCTGGGTATGGATGGTGCAATCAGACTGTTGGCGCTATGTGCCCGTGTCGTATGAAGAGACGGTTTTCTCGTCTATTGGTCTGTCGAGGGTGTCATAATCCTGGTCGCTGTGCAACAGACCTATCTCTTGTCCATTGGTCACAACACCTCCTCACAGTTAAGTCAGAACAGCTTAGTCTATGTGCTATTCACCGAGTTGATCACCCGGTTTTCATTATCCCTATGATTCTTCTCTTTCTAACTCTCTGAGAGCTGCTTATATTGTCTCCCATGGCGGCATAATGGTATCTCTAAGCTACAGATAAAATTCATGCAAACGAGTTCTACTCACCTATTTTATAACCCAACGGGAATGAAGTTCAATGCCTTTTGGTAGAATTAAGCAATGCGCAATCAAGCTGCATTTTTGATCATTTACATATCTGACTGACATATACTTTCATGCCAAGTTTCGTAATAATCCCACTCTAACTTCTAGGTGCGCAAACTTTTATGGCAATGAGTATATATATATATATATATATATATATATAACACATCAATCAATAACTCCCGAGGCTAACATTGAAAACAACATTTTTTTTGCAAATTTTTTTTTTATTCATCAACATAACACCTTTTGTTAATCACCTTTTAGCGTGATACAATCGTTCCAAAGCTTTTCCAAATCTTTTTTTTTTCTTTTTTTTTTTCGCAAGAAATATTTTTTGTAGCGAATAAAAAGCGATAAACAGCTTTCTGAATCATCGACTCGTTGCAGTTTTTGTTCCATCGAAAGCAATCGCGGCACCCACTTGGAAAAAACCTTTTTCATGCTCCATTTTTCATGAAGGATAGTAAATACACTTCCATATGATACCTGTGTCATCTCAGCAATCTCACGGAGCTTCACTTTACGATCCTTCATTATAATTTTTGTCACTTCACTCACAT
>BMAW01023937.1:38612-52149 GCA_019974015.1 Nephila pilipes | reverse complement strand
AAGAGTAAACTAAATGTTTGGGTACAGATGACCCCAGACACAGGTTGACATCGGGTATTCTATATTTAGCTCGTGGGCCGTGGGTAGTCTTGGCTTGATGTAGAGGATGTATGTAATGTTCCCCTTCGATTGGCGATGTGTTAGGCTCAATTTTCCCGCTGATGCGGAGAGTTGCCAATAGTTAGAGACTTTCCAGTGAGAAGGTGATCTGTAAAAATCTCTTGTTTCGATGCATGCTTTAATGTATTATTTCCATCTGTATACTAATTAAAATTTATTTACATTCATTATATATACTGGGGACTTTATTTTGAAAGAGAGAGAGAGAAACTGCAATATATGTAGCTTTCAAGTACAACAAGAATTGTAAGATTCGGGTAAGAGATAAAAAAGTATGGCCATAGATAATTTACTTTTCAAGAAGGCATCCTATAATTTTAATTTCAATATTATTCTTGTGGTTTAAGAAGATCTGTAAAAGCGGTATCTGGTAAAAACGGCTTAACTAAGATTTATATATCTTCATCATAGTTTTCAGATTCAGAAACAAAAATCGGTGATATTTACAATAACTTTTGGTTTTATTTTAATGATTGATCATTGATTTGATTTTGTACAATTGTAAGGTCACTGCGTATGCTATTCGAATTCGATTTTCCTCTACACTTCACAATAACTTCATGAATGTTATCTTAAGCAAATAGATGTGAACTCTATCGTGTCATAAAAATTCTAATAGATAAGTACCATCAACGATACTCTATCATTTGCACAATGAGGCTTTAAATTTCCAGATCTGTTGCCAATATTCGAAATGTAGCTCTGATAAAGGACTCACAAAGTGTCGATCTTGACGCATTTGGAATCACGAAAATAAATTTGAAAGTCTAAGGTTTTTACCGAAGTTTACAGTTAAGAGTACTTTTATAACTGAAAAAAAAATTGCTCTTTTTCGCAAGTTTTAATTCTAAAACTTGTAAAATTAATAATTTGAAATTATCTGCATGCTTGGTTACAAAAATACTTTGCTTCAAAATCGAATTTTGAAAATGAAAATTAGGATCATAAACTAACATTATTTGTGAAAAGATTAATACAATTTATTTGCCACTGGACACCGAAAAAGGATTTGCCGAGTTATTCAGGACGTTTTGAAACTCATGCGCAAAAATTTAAGGGGTGATAGAAAATATCTAAACAAGCCATTTTCACCATACCTAGCATAGGTGGAGAGCAAGCAATGAACCGCTGGAATCCTTACTGTCACATGAAAGTACCCGTAGTACACTATGTGCGGAGTGGGGGTTTGATCTCTCGAAATATTTCACATGAAAGTAAGAAATACTACCAAACGTATAGAGGAGGTCCTAAATAATTTAGTTGACAGCATGTGAGGCAAAATAACAGAAACTTCTCAAAAGAGTGACCGTCTGTCAAAATGCAGGCATTACACCTGCGATGTAGTTACCGGAGCACTTTTTCAAACATATCCGGCATTTCTCGGACAGTGCCCGCAGCAGCAGAAATGTTGGAAACTAGGTCGCTGTCAGAGTCGATGGGGTTTTCGTAGACCAGACTTTTCAAATAGCAAAAAGCCCAGAAGGAAAGATCAGGTGAGAGTGTTGGCTACGGTGTAAGACCACCCAAACCAATCTATTCGTTACAATTCGTAAGTAATACTTATGAGTGAATCGTAAATTAAAGTAAACCACTGTATCGCAAAATTTTAATTATTACTAGAAACAATCCACTCAAAAACTTAATTTTATTTAGCATTTTTGAGATTTTTCTACATAGTCAACATTCAGAGTTATACAATTCTCTCAGCTCTTCTTGACCTCTCCAATGCCATCATTGTAAAACCCAACAAATTGAACTCTTTCATTCTAAGAGTTGCTTCAATCTACGGGTTCTTGAAACCAAACAAATTAACATTTATAGCTGAAATTTATAACATCATATACACAAAAATCAATTAACATGCAGAATAAATTTTATCTCAATATTTCGATTATTTCATAGTAATAAACAAAACTTTATGATAGCCCCACGTATTCCACGACCTTTCTTAAACTCATTACAACCCTCGAATAAATATAAGAAAGTATATTTTAATTATGTGCATAATGTATCTATAAAAACAATGTAAAATGACCAATAATAATTCGATGTTAAATTCGCAATTTATAGGTTAAAAAATGTTCTTAAAAATTTTAATTTAATGATTAAAAAAAATTGATCTCGATATCCATCTCTATGCACAGAAAAACTAAATGGTTTTCTGATTTTTTTCTTTAAAACTTGTCAAAATATTACAAGGTTGGTTTTAGTTTTATAAAAAAGGGAAACGATATTCTTAATATGTGTAAAAGTGCAAAATGTTTCAAGAATTTTGTTGATTTAACTGTAAAAAAGCAACAATGTAATAACAATCACTTATTTGTTAATAATAATCAATTGAGTTTTCGAACAAATTTATTTTTTTGGTTGCGTTTTCAAAGTTTCTGTATTTTGAGTGATACTACTAAGCTACTACGTTTGTTTCACCAATGGCAATCCGCTTTATTTGCGAGATTGCTCTGCACTTGTTGCAGCATACGATCAATTGTGTTTTCGGAGTTGATGTTCCGCCTTTTTTCGAGATTTTTCTCTTTGAAGTGGTAGTAGAAATTTTCAAGTACTTCACTTTGGAGCCACAACTGTCCTCTCCATCGGATACTGCACCACTGGTCCCTTTGAAACAACTTGCCGCGAGCAATGGAAACAATAGCACTCCTGTTGTACGCTCGATTATAATTGATAGAATCTGCCCAGCTTTGGACTCGAGCGTGGAACTTGCCCCTTTTGAAGAAACTGGAGATATTCAAACTCCATCGAGAAACGTGAGGAAGAAAACACCGATTCCTGCCGTTTACTCCACCACTGTCTTTAAAATCTACGAAGCACTTGACTTAAAAGCCGAGCTCCGTCCCGAAACTGAGAGACCGACTTTTGTTATTAAAAAGAAGAGGTTCATTCCAGTTGTTCGCTCTCGTATAGTGTTTTCCTTCTGTCAAGCTTTGGAACTCCCAGCCCAACTGGCAGAATTTTAAAATCATCGGAAAAATATAGATGGCAAACTAATTTAAAATAGGACAAATAGAAAATTTATTGGCTTTCAAATTCAACAAAAACCAAAACTACAAAATAATTGCATTTACGATATGACATTTCCTTCTGTTATCAAAGAAACCAAAAGTCTGTGCCACTATCACCAACAATTACAACCAAAAAATATTTCATCTAAAGCTTAACACTTCATGCTCTTATGGAAAATTTTGATTACATAGATATCATCGCCTCTTCAAGTACAGCTATGGACTATTCCTTTGAGCATCTTTCTTATACAGTGGATAAAGAACGATCATAGTATTATCGCCTCCTCCAATGACATGAATGAATTTCATCTTTAAAGTATCACTTCTCGTGTTTACGAAAAGGACGATCATGATATTTCGTCTATTAAAAAAGCGCAAGAAAGCTGTTGACTACTGGACTTTTTTGTAGGGATAAAGGACGATCACATTTTTATCGCCTTCTCCACGGACAAGAATGGATTCCATCTTTAAAGTAACACTTCTCGTGTTTATGAAAAGGACGATCCTAATATTTCGCCACTTCTACAAGCGCAAGAAACTGTAACTAAAGGGGACTTTTTTGTAGGGATAAAGGACGATCACATTTTTTTCGCCTTCTCCACGGACAAGAAAGGTTTTCTTCATCTTTAAAGTATCACTTCTTGTATTTACGAAAAGGACGATCCTAATATTTCGACTCTTCAACAAGCGCAAGAAGGCTGTTGACTACTGGACTTTTTTTAGGGATAAAGGACGATCACATTTCTATCGCCTTCTCCACGGACAAGAATGGATTCCATCTTTAAAGTTTTTCGTCCTTTTCATAAACACGAGAAGTGTTTATGAAAAGGACGATCCTAATATTTCGCCACTTCTACAAGTGCAAGAAACTGTAACTAAAGGGGACTTTTTTTAGGGATAAAGGACGATCACATTTCTATCGCCTTCTCCACGGACAAGAATGGATTCCATCTTTAAAGTAACACTTCTTGTGTTTACGAAAAGGACGATCCTAATATTTCGCCTCTTCAACAAGCGCAAGAAGGCTGTTGACTACTGTACTTTTTTTAGGAATAAAGGACGATCACATTTTTATCGCTTTCTCCACGGACAAGAAGCTGTTGACTACTGGACTTTTTTTAGGGATAAAGGACGATCACATTTTTATCGCCTTCTCTACGGACAAGAATGGATTTCATCTTTAAAGTAACACTTCTTGAAAAGAACGATCGTAATATGTTCGCCTCTTCAACATACACCAGAAAAGCTGAAGATTAAAACATTCGGTGCATTTTCAAAGAATTTTTGACTTATTTTGGAGTTATTGTAGTAAAACTCAGTTATAGTTTACAATCTAATTTTCAAAGTATGTAATAATATCCTCATTTAATGTAAATAAAGTTCCTTGTTATGGAGCCAAAACTGTCTTATTATTTTTTTTATGCTTATTATTTAAGAGCACTGTATTTTTTAAGATTTTATGACACAAAATATATGCTTAGGATGATTAAAACACAGTTTTTATTACATTTTAAAGTAGAATAGTTAGTCACAATCAAAAAGCAGTTGTAGGATATTTAGTTTTCTTTTATTTATCTGTAGGTTTATAAAACAATGTTCTAAGAATTATAAATTGGTTGTATGCATTTTTTTTCATTGATTGGCTCATATAATGTTCTTCAGGTAAAAGCGAAATATATTTTTAGTAATTCAAAAAAGTCCTTTTAATCTCAGAAAATTCGTAACAACGTGGAAAAACTTTTTTACATTTTGAAATTACTTTTATGACAATAGAATACAGCGTAATGGAAGTAACCCAAAAGCTTTAAAGTGGTTAAATACTTTCATTTTATAACTTACGTAATGCTTCATTATAGATGTACCATCAATTCACACTGCTTGTCGATAAACTGCTAGACGAAAACTCAATAGAATATTTCTATTGCCTCTCACCTTGAACTTTTCAGGTTTCTAGAAGATTATTTTAAAATAATTTAAGTGAATTTTTAATAATTCGGAAATTGAAAACATAACAAAGATGAGATTCAAGTAAGTCAATATTTTCACAGCAAGAAATCATATATGAGTCATTCAATTGTCGTTGGAGCATTCTTCATACCAAATAAAATTCTATTAAAAGGAAAAGTTCCAAATTGGGTAACAAAGACAATTTTATCTTTATCAGCTGGATACGTATAGACGTGAGGATTTCTATCCCGGAGATATGTTGTAGAGGCAAAGCTAATCTGCTTGGAATCGAGAAGAAGGTCGTCTATTTTCGGCATAGGCAATTTCAATTAATGATATATATTACTATTATAATTTCTTATAAGCAATTCAGTTAATGATATATATTACTCGGAGCTTAAAAACTTGCATTTGTTTTGCACCATTGTCTAGCTCTTGAAAGATCGTCGTCACTCGATTATTCTTCTAAATAGAAAAATTATCTCCAAACTCTTCATCAGACTCAAAACTTGAACAAATGTCATAATTATTACCGAAAACATATTCATTATCATAATTATAAAGCGTTCGCTATTGAATCATTTTCAGTAACAAACTCCTGCCAAGTTACACAAGAAAAATAACTACATTAACAACTGATTCAGTAATATTTTTCCTTATTATGCAAAAAAAAATTTGGTACCTGTACCGCCCTCTAACGCCATCAATTTAAATAAATTTTGCCCGTATATTCGTTTGTGACACGAATAAAGCAGGATAATATATGCGGATGAACTTAGCTTGACAGCGCCCATTGGGGCAAAGTTTCGCTATGCGAGTAGGTTTTGGCTTCAACCATTTGGGTCAAAAAACTTCGGACGTGCTGCACTCGTCAGCGCCGATTAAGATGCGCTATTCGAATGGCAAGCTGGGATCGTTCATAACCATTGAAGGGTTAAAACACGATAATCTATAAGTAAGGGCATATAACCATTGGTAACCGTTTTGGTTCTTACGTTGCTGAAAGAACAATTATCTAAACGTTTCAGACGTTAGTTAAAACTTTTTAATAACATTCCATGGATATATAAATCTCGAAACTTTTCCCCTGATTTCCTAGTCAGCAATTTAGCTATATCATTGGGAAAAGATTCTACCAAACACTTACCCACTACTTACTCACATATCATCTGATAATTTAATATGTCACTTAAACGACTTCAAACACAAATTTATTTCTTCTATTTCAGGGTTAAAATTGGGTAACATTTACTACTTAGAGATTATTTATGGCTATTCATGGGATTCATAGACACAAACAACGATGAAATATTCTAGGGATGACAATGATCCATGTCACAGGGTTAAAATGATTCGCGATTAGCATGAGAAACATCATCAAATGATTTGCCCTTCCAGATCTCCAGAGTGAATCTGTGAATCCCATCAAACAAAAATCGAGCTTGATCGAAGGATCAGTTTATACGCAAGATCCTGATGAACCAACAACACTATTATTTTCACAAGGATGATCTAAAAAGTTTCCAAACTAACAAAGATATAAGTCATTTACTCTTTTAATTAATTTTTATTTTTCTATGCAGACTCCTAGTAAGTCTACGCACTTCTCCCTGCGATGCTCCCATCTCTTTAACCCATCCAAATGGTACTAGGCGTCTTTCTCCGCAAAATAATTGCTTACGAAGTTAATGACCTTCTTATTTGACGAACACATCTATCCTCCAGGGCAATTTTTAGATTAGAGAACAAACTTAAGTCACGTGGGGCTATTTCTGGTGAGAAAGGATGATGGTCAAGCAGTTCAAACCGTAGTTCAGGGAATTTCGCCAAGATAACCACTGAGGTGTGAGACGGCGCATTGTCTAAAAGAAACAGATTTTTTATTTCTGCAAATGTGGCCTTTTTTCCGCAAATTCAGCCTTCCGCTTTTCAAGTGAGGATACGCAGTATGTTCCTGTAGTGATTTTTCCTGTTTGAAGATAATCGATTAAGATAACTTAATGACTAGCTCAAAAAACAGTTGTCATCACTTTACGATCCGTAAAAACAGGTTTTGCTTTTTCCGAAGCAATTCCCCCTACTCAGTCTACTGGTTTGACTATATTTTTCATTCAAGTGTATAACTGTGTGACCAAGTTTCATCTACAACAATTAATTGGTGCCAAAACTCTGATTTAATACGCCTAAATTGTGCCAACAGAGAGTTGGAAATGTTCATTCGAACAAGTTTTTGTTCTAACGTGAGCAAACGCGGCACTCAAGGCTCGGACAGCTTTCTCATACCTAAATGTATATTCAACGTTTAACAAACACATTCTTTGGACATATTCATATCTTCTGCTTTTTCTCTCACTTTAATTCGACGATTATCTAGCAGCATTTGTTGAACTTCAGTGATGTTATCGTCAGTGGTTGCAGTTTTAGGACGTCCCGAATGTTCACCGTCTCACAAGCTGGTTGGCCACATTTAAATTCAGCTGCCCAAATTTCTTCGGTAGTAAATGATGGTGCTGAGTCCCTGTACGCAGCGTTCGAATTCATCTTTGATTTGTATAGGCGTATTACCTTTCAAAAAGAAATATTTAAGGACAGTTCGATACTCGATTTTGCAGATTTTCGCAAAAACACTCGCATCGACTCGCTCTAACGATTGTCAAACAACAGCTACGCATTCAAAAAACTGAAAATTCGGTGAGTACCTGACAAAAGATCCGCAACCTCATTTCTTGGCTTTTATTGACGAGGCCTGCCATCTTCACGTCAAGGCAGAAAACGTTTCAGACAATCTTCGTAAGTTGAAGCAACGAGGCGTCGTTGCATCTTGCGACTTTCACTTTAAAGTGAAAGAGGATCACTTCTTACAAAGGACACCACTTTTGTTTTGAGCCATTACTTTCTTTGAACGATGACATTCTGCTGTCGACAACCGTCACCGGAATTCTTCTCCAACCAGTTTACCTGACTAGACCCACGTTTAAAAGTTGCATACTATGTCATAAAGTGAATAATACATTATATAAAAATTATGTAGCTTTAACGTGCAAAAAAAATTGTGAATGTCGTGATACGTATTAAAACGTTATGGTGGCTATGAAGGTTTTGCTTTTCAATCAAAATTCATATTCGTTGTGTAAAAGGGGTTTTCAAAAGAAAAATGTTTTGAGTTATGATCTGAAAGCAATTTAATTCAAAGCAGCGAACGAACGAAAATTAGATACAGGGAAAGGAATATTTAAGAAAAATATTTTGAAAAAATTATCCAAAAAGATGCTGATTGTATCTGAAAAGCAAAAATTACATTAAAAAACTACAACCAGAAAAAGGCTGCTTAAAAGCAAAAACAATTAGAAAAAAATCTACTAGAGAGCAGAAAATTTTCTACAGCAAGTGCTGTGTTAATGAGTGACCAAATACTTTGTGAGACTTGAGAGTTTTCAAAAAAGAAGGATCAACACTGATACGTTGTAAAAATTGAAGATGATTTTAAGGGTTTAAGACAACGTTGTCATTTTGCATAAGTAGTTAAAATTAGAACATGGATTAAGAGAACAAAGTTTGAGCTTTGATGATTGGATTAATGTGATTTGCAGTTATCATAAAGACATTTCAAGAAATATTTGCCATAAATTCTTCAATTCTTTTCGGTTGCAAAATCGTTATGGATAACGTCATTTCTATCTTACCAAGGATAATTAGTCATAATTCTTTAAAATTTTGTTTTGCATTGTTTTAACTTTCTTCACAGGGTATGAAGCTGCAGCGTTTCATATAGGGACTGCGTAAGTGATAACGTGTGCAGAATCTGCTTATTTTGTTACAGATTGGGAGGAGTTTCTACCTATTAGCGAAAAGCAAAGATGAATTCAAAGCCGCCTATCAGACTTTCAGATGTATTCTAATTATAGAAGATTATGTCGTTGTATATCTAATGGTTGTAAGAAAGGGATGTTCAGTATATTTTTATTAATAAGTCGTTTCCTTCGTCTGTTTAAATTATACAAATGGCGGTAATCTAGAAGTAAAGATTCGAATTTCGTGGCTGTTAAGTAGAGAATTCGGTTAATACTCATTAAAGCTCGATATTTCGAACCATCGAAGTTTCTGTGTTGTACTAAACCAAACTTCAAAGTAATCTCTCCTATGTCGTGGAAATATGGTTAGTTATAAGCCCTAGTGTATTTCAAATATGAATTAAAATTATGTCTCAATTCTGTCTTCATTTAATAAAAGTCGGAGATAGCTAGATGTTATTAGGATTAGGGTAAAACCAATTAGTAAAAAGTCACGTATTACTAAAATTCCCTAATAAAAGAAGAAAGGTGATCCCTGAATCAGTGAATGTTCAAACAAATTCATCAAATAAATTTAGAAATTTTATTGAATTGTATATGAAAAACATTTCCCAAATGCTATATTGTAACAAAACAAACATGTTAAGAAAAATAAACATATTGCAATCAAATTTTGAATCATCTTGGTCTTTTTCAAGTAATAAAAATCATGATTGTTTGCTGACAGAAAATATTAGATCTTTTTCGAAACTAAATAAATCCATCAACTCCAAAGCAAAAAAATATATTCGTAAAAGCGATAAAAATTCGATATATAAATTTTATTTTGGAAAATCTGTCGACAAATCTAAGTAGCAGTGGCTCCATTATATTTGGAACATCCTAATGTTACGGAATGAAAGAAAAACATTTAATCGCTTTGGTGTTTCATAAATCTATAAAAATATTTCGGATATTTTCCCTTCGAGTCAGAAGCGAAAATTACGACTCCTGGGGTACTAAAGGAATACGTCGTAAAATATATAATGAAAGCTGAATAGAGTAACAGAGAAAAGAATAAAATAAGTTCACATAAAATAATAAAAATTTCTAAATCGTATAATAGAGAAAAAAAGATGTTTGCTGAATGAAGAGCAGAAGTTTATGTGAACTTTATTGGTTTCAGGAATTTTGTTTTCGGTTCCAAATGCACTCGCTAGATAAGAAATGTTTTTTTAAAGTAAGTATAAGGATTAAAGTATTAAAAATATTTTAAAATACTACAAAAATGTGCACAGAAAGTAAAGAAAACATCGCGAATATTGAATATGTCCTGAATTTTCAACATCATTTTGAATTAACTTCACACGTTTTCTTTCTTTTTCATTACTGATTACAAAAGAATTCATTCTATAGTAGTTATTATCTTCGAATATTATATGATATTCTATGAGAAATTAATACAATATAATTCAGTGACGTAACCAGAAATTGATTGTTGCGGAGGAGGGGGAGCATAAAATCATTGCTATGAAACAATCAATTTTTTAGAATAGAATTACCATTTGGTAAAAAAATAAATAAAACGCTAGGACAGTCATATTGCTTGCATTTCATTCTGTTCAAATATTGATATAATTTTATCAAGTTATAAAAAGTTGCAAAAATGCAGCAAAAATGCAGGATAGAAAAACAACTAACATGCTAGGAGAATAAAATTTGCATTTAAGGGTGTGTGCATTTTTTACAGGAATGCATTCCTTCCTCTTTTCGTTCACAAATGCAGACCCAGAAGTACTCTTTCACAAACAGCAAATACTTTTCTATTCTTTCTCAGGAATTAGCGTAACAGACATCTTTTTTTTTCTTTTTGTGATGAAAACAATTTAAGCATGAGTAGAAAAAAATTCTTATGTTTGTAATTTAGATTATTTATATAATAGCATTATAAAAGTATTATCCTGAAATATTTAAATTTCGGGAAAAAATTTTGGGGGTGCATATGTCCCTTTGAACCCGCCCCCTCCTCTAGTTCCACCATCGGTGTAATTTCTTCCACAAACTTATATATTCTGCGCACCAAAAGCTTAGAAAATGTAAGAAAATGTACAAATAGGCTTACAAATACAAAATATATGTTTATTAAACCAACATACTTTTATTTCACATATATTATTTGTTTGTAACAGTAAGAGATCATAGTTAATCGCAGACAATATATTTAGGAAATCATAAAAAAAATCATTGTCACAAAAGTTTATATAAATCCAGATTTTAAAGAAAATAACAACAGTTTAAGAAGATTGTCTGTTTAAGGAGCTTAGGTTGGTGTTTTGAACAAATATATTCCTTGGAATCAAGATAAATTTCAGTTATTTTCTTGAAATTGAATAACAAAATCTTAATCAGGTATCTCCGTTCGATTTCTTTGTGTATGAATGTTAAGGCCTAAGAAATGACGAGAAAGAAATTTCTCTCTCGAGAAGTAATTTCTTTATAATCTCTTATTCATTTTTTTGATATCTTTCTAAATTCATTGTCCAACGCTAATTCTCATTGGTAGACGAAAGTTGCATTGCTCAAAAACTGAACGAAATTATTTGACAGGAAAATCTTAAAAAAATAGGAGGCTTAAATGTCCTCACACAGAAAGAAATCCCACGGAAATTTTTACGCAGCGGATTATAAGATGATTGATGAAGAGATTGGGAGTAATTTAAGAAATAGAATAGTTAATCTGGGTAAAAAATGGGAAAAATTGTGGAAACTGTATATGGTTGGGACAAAAAAGATTGAAACAGGAAACATTTCAAAACTGACTAACATAGCGATTTCTAGATTGATTATACGCTTCCAAAGAAAATAAATATGCTGCTACAAAAAGCAACTCTTAATTTTTTCCTTAATAAGTTTTTTATGTACATTTTTCATATACAGTGGGAAGATTTGATTTAATTATTTCTTCATCTATAATTCAGTGGAAAATTGAATGTATTGTTTTTGTTCTGATGAGTTGTTTAAAATCTGATAATTATCACATGTCATACTGAAAATTAAAAAAAAAATGAGAATCAACTATCATAAAATTTCAAGGTTCCATAATGTTTCCCATTAATACTGGAATTTTAATTTGGACTTTAAAGATTTATCATTTTGTATCAAGATCAAACACTGGCATTTGGGATGGAAAAGCAAGTAATGGAAATTTTAATTATATCAATATCTAATTGAAATGATTATTTTATAATTATTTTTCTAAATTTAAAATAATATACACAGTTGAAAAATAAATTTAAATGATAATTAGTAACCAATACAATTATATGTCTATACAAAACGACATGATTTCTGGTGCTCTCCACATATAGCGTTTCCACATTTGCGTTGGATGCTGATCTACATCTTCCACCAGAAAAAGTTACAACAAACATAACATCGTTGACAAATGTCTATCTTGTAAAGCTGGAAGTAGTATTAATATTCCAAACAAAGCATTCAGTTCATCATTTATTTATTCGTTTGTGTGAGTATTTTTTTTTTCTATACTACATAGGAAATGTGTAAATTAAAACAATCAATAGGGCCTTAGCATATCGAGCCTAGGCAACTGGATCTGGTCTAATATGAACAATATTTTTTGCGCTAGATTTCTGTTTAGTGTTATCATTAATTTTTATATACCACTCATAACACTTTATTCCTTTTACTAAGTCAACATTCAAAAATATAATATGATCTTGTTCGTTTAGTTCTTGAATGTTTGTAGTCTTTCTATTTTTCTTTTGAACATGTAATTCAATTTTCTTTCTTTTACTTTTGTCCATATCCCCACTGCACTCACTTTCTTGTATCGAGGAATGAATCACCAAATCAGGATCAATCTCTATTTCATCATCAGGAATATAATCTGAATCAGCATTCCTGTCATTCAACTATCTACATTAAATTCAACGTTATCGCTACTTTCACTATCTTCAAATTCAAAAATCAATTCTTGAATTTCTTCATCCTTTGAGTACTTGCGTCGTTTGGCCATTTCTTCAACACAGTACGAAATAAGATTCGAAGCACTCTCATATACACCATTCACAAATTAAAAAATAAAGACTCTATCACTAGGACTACGTGGTGAGTTCATGTTCATGAAGCGAGACAAAGTTAACAATAGACGATAACACCAAACCACTTGGCAAGCATTCAACTAAGTGACACCTCAAAGCACTCAAAATCAAACAAGTATATTGGCAAATCGAAAAGGACAGAAAAGAACCAATAAAAGAAGATCGCACATAAAATTTACGCACACTAGTGTTTGGGGTTAAAGTAAAAAGGCAAGAGACGCAGCTCCGCCGTTTCGACCACATTGGAAGAGCGCAGAAGAGAACAAATTTTTACTCTGCATGTTAACTTGGTTTCTGGGGATATTTCCACATAATGTGGTATAAGATGAAGAGACAATGAAAGATATTGATGATGGCTATGAATTTAGTAAGGATTATTTCCCACAGATTTATGACGATGTGAAACTGATTCAGTAGATTGTATGAGCGAATGATCAAATAAATGAAAGGATTATTTGGAATTGGATCATAAAATAGGAATGAACTTTTTATTTTTGAGTTAGAGAAAGGAAAATATAGGAAATTAAATTGTTTTTTCGGAGAAATTATTATATATATATAT
>BMAW01023937.1:0-29131 GCA_019974015.1 Nephila pilipes | reverse complement strand
CCAAAACCCCCCTTTTCGCGTTTTTTTACTTTTTCCCCCGCGGATAAAAAAAAAAAAAAAAAAATTCTCTTTTTTTTTGAAAAAATGATAATCCCCCCCCCCCCCCAATTAATTTCTGGGTATACCACTGTATAAGAGAAATTATGTTATTAATAATTTAAATTAACATTATTTTTTACCTAACGATAATGAAAATAATGTATATTTCATCATAATTTTCAAAATAAGTTGTTATTAAAGATTAAATACATTATATTTTGAATTTACTTATTTATTAATTTTAAATTAGAAATTAAACAATATAATTTTTTACGCTAGTTTATGGTTGAGAAAGAAGGGGAGGTAGCTTAGAAATTTTCAGCAAGGAAGTGGGGTCTCACAAGACTAAAAAGTTTAAGCCCCACTGGTCTACGCGATGACTCATGCGTCTGTCATATGTCACGTTCTCACTTACTCACTGTCAGTTTATCATTGTTTATCTCCCAGAATTTAACATAAAGATGGAGTTAATGCTCCAGAAACTGCAATAAAATACATCGAACAACAAAAAGAAACTAAGGAATCGACATAATGATGTTGCAAAAATATCAAGCCTTGGCAGCGAAGAAACAGCACTCGCTCGGAAAACAGACAACCATCAAAAATTTATCCGACGTTCTGCCGGTTCGTTTATGTCAGATAAGTAAGAATCTACTGTATTCGCTCAGATTGTTTTACGAAATTCAATTGACTTCGTTTCATAATCTGGAGGAACTACTTCCCAAATACGAACACACAGTTTTAAGAAACAACATTAAGTAAGCAATGCTTTTATTTTGAAATGTTATATACTTTGTATTTATTTTGATGATTTTATTCTTAAATTGGTAGAAAATATAACAACAAATGGGACAAAATGAAACCATCAAAGAAGTATAAAGTTATTTTATTTCCGGTTCATGAAAGTTTTAGCTATTCAACAAAAATGTCTTTATTTTTAATCGATTTCATCCTACTCACATTGCAACTATATCTGGGTCAAAACTTCAAAAGCTTTTTTCTTACATTTTAAAGCGCTCAATTGAGCTGAAAATTTCTATACACGATTTTTTTGGAATGCAATACGATAATTTAACTATAATTAATAAGAATTAATTAATTAAAACTAATTATTTGAATAATTAAATTTTACTCATAACTCCAATTGTTTACAACGTGAAGCAGTTGCAAATTTAAACAGTTGATGGTAGCTCAGTGGTAGAGCGTTCGCTTTGCATGTAAAATACCCTGAGATCGAGCCCCAGTTCTTCGCCTGTGTAATCAAATTGACCAAAAAGTTGACCCAAGGTCAACTTTTAACCATAAATTTTAGAATAATTTGTATCAATCGGTTCTAAATACATGAAAAACTACTGAAAAAATATTAAAAAAATTATTTTAATTTTTATTTTTGAGAAATTAAGTGTCTCCTGAAGGAGACATTGGGACAAAGTGTCATCGTAATGTTAGTTTAAAATATTTCTTTACTCTTAATTTAATGAGTAATTCATAATAATTAGCATAATGAGCATAATGTAGAATTTGAATCACAAAATATTCCTGTCCGAACTGTTTGCAGAAGAATCCTAATTTCCAAAATTTCTCATTCATTTTTTTCTTTCTCTCTTTATCTTATATTACTAAATAATTTCTCAATTTTAAGTTATTATTGAAAACTCGTGATTTCCAAAAAATGTCTGCGAGTATTGGAGTTATAGTTTTTTCTGCCCAATATATTCGAATTCTGGGATATTTTAAATTAGTAATAATTACAGTGATCAATAATTATGTTTCATTTCCTTTTCTGACAGATACCGATTCTTACCTGCATCCGTTAAATATCTACTTTTGGTGAATTCAGTTAGCATTCCGAGCTGAAATAAATTCCATAATTAAGGTTTCAAATCGAGTGATTTTGATAGCCATGGACCCTATGTCTCCTGCAGGCGACACTGCGTTCTAAATCAGAAGTTGGAAGATTTGAGTAAGAAATTAATAAAGTTATATATAAACAGCAAGTTTAAGGTACTCAACAGTGTATTTAAAAAATTTTATTACACAGGTAATAAAAAATATGAACACTTAGCGATGCGCAAGCGTATAGTTTTCTTTCTCTCGGAAAACACCATTTTCATTTTACCATAAATAAGTTACGAATGCAAAATGTTCACTAAAAATCATTTTTTCAGAACTACAATCTATTATCAAGAAAATTAACTAATTCTGGGTAACAATGACGCCTTTTTTTTAAAGTTTGACGGCATTTTCTGAAAGATTTGTTTAGTGTCTCCTACAGAAGACGCTGGGACTGAGGAGGTAAATGGATTTTCTTCTACTCACATTGTAACTATGTCTAGGTCAAAGAATTTTTCTCTCATTTTAAAGCGATCAATTGATTTGAAATTTTAAAAGCGTGGTTGTTTTGGATGACAATACGACAATTTTATTACAATTATTAAAAAGTAATTATTTAAAGAATTAAATTTTACTCATAATTCTAATTGTGTTTACGACGTGACACAGTTGAATATTGAAACCAGCAAATTTAACTGTCTCCTCGTAAAATTCTAAGGTATACAAAATTATGTTATGCAAAGTGTGAAGTTTAAAAGAAACCTCATGTTTAAAAAACTCGTTTCGTACCAGTGTTATTTATCTAACAATTTCCAAAATAGTGGAATTTCACCTTTTAATGTAAAAGACGAAAATGTATTAAATAAATAAAAATATTAATAGCTGAAACATTTATGTTTTAATATTATTCATCAAAGCCTTACATAAATATTTTCTCTTCGAAATTTCTCTCATTTAAGAATAAAAGCAATTATAAACTCAGGGATGAAATTTTATTTTTATTTGTTGCTTCAAAGGAGGGCTGTTAGTTAAAATATTCAAAAATTAATCTTTTGATGTAGCAACCTCTAGGAAAGTGTTTCTAAGAAGAAAAAGCCCAACGCGTATCCCTTCGTTCGAGTGTAATCATCATTAGAGATTATTTATTTTCGTTTTATAGTTTTAGTACTTTCGGTTTCACTGTAAATCGATCGTTTGGATACTAACATTTTCATTGCTTTCTTCCGAAAATGCAAAAATAAGATTGGGAAGTAATTGCGTAAAGCGGATTCATATGCCTGATTAGTTTGATGAATGTTTACGATGAAAAATTTTAATTGGGTTTATTTAGTTATGATAGTACATTTTTGATGATAACGAAAAGGATTAAATGGAAGCATAAAATCCTCAAGAAGAGGATGTTTTATTCAGAAGTTTCTCTTAACGAGAAATCGATTTTTTTCCTTAGGAAAGAGGGAAACAATGACTTTGCAGAATGCTTATTTTTATACCCATATACAGATTTATTGAAAATGATCTTCTGAATAGAAAGTTTGATACATGAATTAGTTTAACCCTAGAACACTAGTGTCCGTAAATTTTATGTGCGGTCGTCCTTTATTGGTTCTTTTCTGGCCTTTCCCTTCCACTGATATACTTGTCTGATTTTGAGCGCTTCGAAACGAAACTTAGTAGGCTGCAATCCAAGTGGTTTGAATTTTTCGTCCACGATTCATTTGTCTCGCTTCATGAACATGAACTCACCACGTAGTTTTAACAGCTCACATTAGTAACATAAATTTGCCTCAGCAATGCCAACTGTCTTCAAAAATAAGTATTACTTGAATCACTATCTTAAAATGATGATAATCCTTCTTTATTTTCTGTGTACAAGCAGATATTAATATCAGTGTTTTGAACACTTTTCTTTGATATAATGTATTAAAGCTTTAGTATATATATATATTCATTCATTTCCCACGATTTGTTTTTAATTTATGCATTGTTTTAGATTGTACTGCTTTCTTTTTCAGTTCATTTCAATATTTAGTTTTTAATCACACTAAGTACTAAACGAATGTAAAATTTTTAAAGTTAATTCGCGCAGTTTCTTGTTGCAAAGAAGTTAAAATTATTCCTAATTCTAAATGATAGCAAGAGTTTAATTTTTTTTCTCGAAAGCAGAGCAATATCTTAACATAGTTAAGTATACCTGATTATAGTTTTCTAGTAGATTTGAACGCATATATATATATATAGAACCGAAAGAAAACACGGAGGAACAATTTGTGTGTTTATCTTAATGAAAATACGGTTGGATGTTTCATGTAACGTTTAGGTTTCACGGCCTTTAATTTTTAGTCAAATGACTTTCGGATAAATTGCTTTGGCTGCTACTTATCTAAGAATTTAATTCAAATGGAAAAATCTTTGAATATTTTGACTTTTATAAAATTTAGATGATGAATGTAAATGAATTTTAAAGAAATTAGGCAAAAAAAGGGTTGCTAACATCAATGAGAAATTGTAAAATTCTTTTATGGTTTGCTATTGGCTGGAAGATGTTTTGTGTCGGGAGAGAATTTGATGTGACCAGCCTATCAGGGTCAGAATGATAACGCAAGAGAAAACCAAAACACAGCTTAAGAAACGATTTCCGTTCCTGATAACTTCGCCAAACGAGCTAACATCTCGCCAAAAAAAAAATATCCCAACCGATATGATGTGCTAAAAAACTCCTTCTAGCGACGATAACACGAAGAGTAAGGTACACAAACGCACACTGGATTCTACGTGTAGATGGTTTTTATTTATCTTTTCTTACGTGTTCTTATTTTTTTTATTTTTGTCTTCTTCTTCCCTAGTTTGTGTGCCAGAATCCGGAAAATTTCAGGAATAATGCGATCTTGGCTCTTTGCCAGACGAAAATGTCCGGAAAGCGCACCTGACGGACAGAAAAGATTTTCTTGATGGCAAAATAAGAAGATTGATAGACCGAAAAAGAAAGAACACTGCCCTCCATAATATGATAAGATATTAGATCTTTTTTGGAGGAACCGAAGAGTTCACGAAGTCCGCGGTTATAATCACGTTAATCCAGAAAAAAACATATCTTCGCAAAAATTGATTTTCGAGGAACAATATAATTTCGGCATGCACTTAAATTTTCTGGAGATGATTTCTCATTTTGATCAATAAAAATGTTTAAGTTACTTTTTTTATGAATATCGGTCGGTCTCTTTATTATATTGTTCGAAATTTTTGAAATTGATTACCAAACCTCAGATCAGAGAACCAGAAGAAAAGAACTTTCTATCAATAATTTATCAGCAGCATTAATACGTAGTAAAGGAGAGCCAATCGTTTTCCTTAGAAAACCAGCATTGACAATTTGGAACAATGCGTTTGAAATACAATATGTATATGCAATCTATAATGCAAACTCTTTAAGTAGACGCATAAAATAAATAAAGTTTGTTTAAATGAATCCTTAAGGAGCATAGTTGGTCATAATCAACAGCATAATGATTTATTTTTTTAATTAATAAAAACATGTTTCCTAACTGGAAGAGTTTGGCTATGGATCTGAAGGCATACCACAAGTATTGGATGGCTTGGGAGGCACTCCCATGGGTGTAATAATAAAATAAGTAGAAATGCAATAAGAACGATAATAATTAGAACAGCAATAACAGTAAGGACAACAATAACGATTGATGATGATAATGATTGTAATAATAACAATACTACTAATAATAATGTGCAAACTTTGATCGTTAATTACGTACCAAACCTCAAAATTCCTCCTTATCTGCTAAAGCTGAAAATCCTTTTTTTTTTTTTTTTTTTTTTTTACTTTAGAAAAAACCTTGATATCAACAACGAAAGCTCGAAATTGAATTCAAAATACTCATGTTAGAAAATAAACTTTTAACATAAAACTATGGAGAGCTTACATTTTCAGGAGCTGAAGAAATATTGAAAATTTTCTTCAATTATTATTAAGGGGACCGGGTAGGAAAATTTTGACCAAAAAATCGAGTTTTCTTTTTTAATATATCATTCAATAGTTTAAGCATTTATCTTTCCAATCATATACCACACTTGTTTATCAGAAAAATAGAAGTGTTGGATTTTTTCATTCTTTCTTAGAGCATTTCGCAACTTGTTGACCATTTTAAGAGTGTGGCGTTCTGGTTATTTGGTTGCGTTGAGTAAAAAATATGTGATACTTAGATAAATATATACATTATTTTTAATTTCGGATAATTTTAAAATTCTAAAGTTAATATTTACAAAATAAAGCACATGTCGCACTTCCACTTTCTACACATTGTGGAGTGCATGTCGCACGCTAAAAAAGTATTGGAATGTCTTTGGACGTAACGTTCTAGTGGACGTTTTGTAGAGCTCTGAATGTCTCTTCTCTTTGGAAATGTTTAGTCTAAAAGAACTGACCACGCCTTTTCTAAATTCACAGTACATATTTCTTTATTTTGGTTGGATAATTGAAAGTGGTAAAACAGTTATTGGTCAATAGCACTCCAACCGGGGCAAGAATTGCCACCTGCTAAACTGGACACCTGATGTGTGGGTGTTCTCTGTTCCAAGGAGAATCGGACTCTATTAGGGTCAAAGTTCATGAGAAATGGAAATATTGTTTTCCCTTTCTCACAAGTCCAGATGTCTTTAATGAGGATCTTGTCCGGATGTAAGGGGGACCACAAACGAACTTGCGAAGTGTGGTCGCCGATGGTCCTAACAATCAGGCTGAAAAGATATCTCATCTGGCTGGTTGAGTAAGGTCTTTTAACTTCTAACGTGGTTGTAGAAGAGAGTCGCTGCAAGAGTAACGTTGTATTATAAACAAATTTCTCTCTCGTGACATGGCCCCTCATTTAATGCTTTACGTATATTATTATCTCTGTTTAACTTTTATAATTTTCCTACGAATGAAGAAATGTCAACAATAAAGTTAATTTCAATTGTTTCTTATAGTTGTAAACTGCTTATGTTGTTCTTTGATTTTTGAATATTGAAGATAACAGACTGTTGTTCTATGTCCAAAAACTATCATCAATTTTAAATATTTTATGTGTACCTTGTCTTATACTCTTAAATCACACTATATTTTCTTTAGCATGAAATATTTTTCTGGCATAAAAGAATTAATTAACTTATTTAGAATATCCCAAAGTAAGAGTATCTTTTAAAAAAACCATAAAAATGTTGGAAATTCTACCATCATTGATACTGAGGTATAAATTCAAATGATAAAGTTGGATCTAAAACAGCCCCATAATAATACATTAAGCTATTATTTCCATTAGTATAATGAACCTGATGAAAATATAAATTCTGGATACGGAACTATATAATTATACTGATTCCAAGGAAGAATATCCCAAGGCCATTGGATCTTGAAATAAAGTACATTGCCAAGGGAATATATCATTATTTGTTTGTATGATTTGGACAAATTTGCAACTTACAAAAACTTTAATAGGAGTATATCTGTACGAGTTATAAGGTGAATAGACTTTACAGTAGAATTACAGATTCTTTAGAAATATTCGATCCCTTCAAAAATGCAGCAATCTGTTTAGGCTGAATATTTACATTTGCTGTCGAGTAGTGAAAATCCAAATCGTTCACTCTGTCCAGTTGGATTTGAAAGCTGGTACGAGTCGCTCAATCAAAAGGCGAAACGTATGACCACACCAAGCATTCACAAGTTCCTCTACCAAAAATGGAACTCATCAACCCTGTGTTTAGAGATTTGGCAAATCTACTGTTGCAGAGAAAATGTGTTTATGGGAAAACACAGAATCCTAATGAATATGTGAACAGTGTCATCTGGACAAGTTTACTAAAAACTGTATTTGTGACCAGTAAAACTTTAAAATTTGGTGTTTTTGATGCTGTTTCTTACTTCAGTGTAGGAAATATAACAAAGTGCCATACTTTATACAAGACTGGAATTCATCACTGCGTGAAAAGTATGGAGAATGTACATAAAGAACGCATTATCGACAGTGAGAGGAAACTATCCTAAAATCAAAAATATTCCAGAAGAAAAAGTAAAAAAGCAAAAAGAAAGCTAGAAATTTTTTATGATCCTATAGTAAGCAATAATCCATCATATATAGGAGAGGATTATTAAATTTAGCTTCTTAATAAATAACAAAAATATCAATGAAATCATTGAATGCGATTTTCTCGAAAAATGATTTTTTCAGATTCACGTTCCTTTTTCTCAATATCTACGAAACTTGTGAATTAAGTAATTAATGGCATGTATATTATGTTACATTACATATTTTAACATAGGGTTTAGTGATATTTTGTGATTTATTTATTTTAGGCAGTAAAATAATGTCAAAAAATGCTAAAATAAGAGTGATTGTAAATAAACAATTAATAATTTTTTTGCATTACTTAGAAATAAAATGCCGAGTTTAAGTATGAAAAATATATTATTTTAACTTCCATAAAAATTTAATAATCCTATCTTTCATCATTTCTGATAAAAAAAAAAAAAAAAAAGGCACATAAAGTTAGTTAATTTAACATGGGAGAGATAGGGCTTTCCCGGTCCCCTCAAAGAAGGGAGTTATTTTATTCTAATTTTTACGTTGGATAAAAACAGTTGGAATGAAGACAGTGAAATTATGATCATATAGCTTGTGAAAGCATGAAGAAATACAGGCGTGCAAAAGATCTGAGAAGTTGAGTCCGATTCAGAGTAAGAACCAGTACTTCAAAAAAGGACTCGCAAAAAGAGGCATTTTTGAAAAATATCATCTTACTGAAATAGTAGTAATAAAAGAATAGAATAGTTATACATGTAGGAATATATTAAGTTTACCACAATAATCTTCAAGCTTCAATTCAAGGATTGTTTGAATGAAGCAGTAATAATTTACTCCAATATTAGTAGTTTAAAGAAATGAAGAGAAAGACTTTAATTTGGAGATTTAGATTTTCTGTGTTTAATTGTTAAACAATGCTTCCCCAAAGGATATTTTTTAATTCTCAAGTTGTTCGGTGGTATGCAAGAAAATGATTGAAAAGGTAATTAAAAATTTTAAGAATTTAAATTTAAGTAAGAATATTATATGACTATTAAAAACTACGCATGTCGCAAAAACTCAATTTTTAAAGATTTAATTGGTTTTTGCGTATGCTTAAGGCTTTGAAAAATGATAACAATCATGACAAACATGGAATCCTACTGATTGTTCATCGAATGAAAAAATACACATTATGAAAATTTTAAGTTCTTATTCTTTGAAGAGAGTAGTTTAGAAACAACAACTAAAATTGCTTTTTTACAGGAACAGTTTATTCAATTATTTCACCACTAATTTGTATTTAAAACTCAAATATCATAATGATATATAAAGAAACTAAAATGTAATCTTATTTGAAATTAAAATTCATTTAACGACATTTAATCCGTAAATAATTAGAATGTTTCTTACAGTGCACTGAATTCAAACTTAGTTCATAATTGAGTTGTTAAAAGTAATTTTTTTTTCTCTTAAATTTTAGAGCAGTGAAATAATTAATTTTTATCCATTACATTTTTTTTTCTTTATTTTCGACTTTCAAAATTAAAGTGTCTAAGGACTTCTAATTTTACAGTAATGAAATAAAAAGACAATTTTTTTTCTATATTTTTGTATAATCGGCTTAGTTCTTCTGTTGTTTGAAATTGCTTTGCCCTCATAATAAAAGTACAAAAGGTACTTTTTAATCGCGAAAAGACGATAAAAATATTTGTCTCCACTTTTATGCAGCAAACGTTTTTTTTCCTGCTCTTACAAGCCACCAGACGTTAATGCGATTTATTTCCGCGTTTTAAAATGTTTCACTTCGCCTTAAAATATACTCAGAAAAGTTTTAAAAAAAAGAAAATAAGTGAATTACTTTTTTTATGGGCATGAAAATCAATAATAATTTTATTCATTTATTTTTCATACTTTTTATGCTAACCTTGTCATAATTCTATTTTTTTTTTTGTAGTTGAGTTTATTTTTAAGCTATAACTTTTTATAGATAAATATGACTTATTTTTTTGAGTTCGAACACTAAAAATACAGTAAATTTATCAGAATATTTTTATTGAATTATTGGAGGACATTACCAGTATATTAAGATAGTTTTGTTATGTTGAAGAATATATTATTTAGTAGAAGATTTTATCATCATATATATAATAGAATTACAATATAATATTGTCACATTAGATTTATAGTAACACGTGTCTATTGTTATGGATAAATTGAGTAAGTTGTTTTGTTTATCACTCGTGGCGATATCTCGTGATCTTAAAGTTGTCTTCGCCTAATGTCAAAGAACCAGATCGAAACTTGGAACATTTTTCAAGACAGAAAATTGTTCCGAATTAGATGAAAATTTGTGACGTTGCAACATGTACATCTTTTTATGATGCTATTTTCTTAAGATTTAGTGGCCGTGATGTCGCTGGTGGTGCTATTCGTTGAGTAGTGGGTTCGAGTTCTGTTGCCACTTGATACCCACCTTTCAGCCGGGGCTGTTGCACTTTGCATCAGTCGTGGCTCAAAGTCCTCCAAGTGGCGGGGTGTGGAAGTTTGTATAAGGGTTGTCCCTGTTCAGGTGTTGCTCTCGTCACCTAACGGAGACTCATATTTCTCTCGTTGCCAACATCTCTCGTGTTGCCTCTCAGTCTGATGTTAATAAGCAATCACATTCTTAAAATCAAGGAACATTCAAAAAACACCCCATTTTTAACTTTAATGTATAAAGTTCGAAACCTAATTAGCATTACAGTAAGAAAATACACCTGAAAAAAGTGATTGGCTCCAATAGAAATTAGTAATATTATAAAATACGCTGCTTTCTAAATGAGTGGGTGATTGTATAGTTTATTGGCGCAAGAGCCAGATATGGCTATGCTGCTCCAAACAAGATTTAACTGTGGTCTGGGAGTGAAGAAATTGAAAAAAGACAAAAATTCGTAGACAAGAAGGAGGATCAAAAATAGAGAAGGATCGCTTGGGTAACCTGAGGGTGCGTCCCCCATGTTCACCAAAGATAATGCTGCTTTCTAAAAATATTGAAGTCTGAATATAATATTAATGTTCAAATGTTATGTTTATTGGGAAAAGGTTCCGATTTTGTGTTCAGTTATACAACATTACTCTCAAAAAGCTTTAAGGCGAGTATACATTTGTGAGCCGAACCCTACGTAAATGTGTAACCTCCAAACAAATATTCGCGAGCCGCTCGGGGCGAACCAAGTCCTGTCGATTTTTCTACGCACACAAAGGGAGTTTAAAGTTCAGATTAGGACGGTATCGTTGGTGTATTTTATGCTTCTGAACTTTCCAGGACCCAAACTACACTTTATCTTGTAACTTCCGTGGTTCATTGTTGGTTCTTTCTTTTCTGGATCGATAAAAGTGCGTTATGAAAATTATTTTCCCAGCTCGCGAAAAGTTCGGCTCGCTAATGTATGCCCATCTTTACTTGGCATGAGAGTTTAATATGAATGCCTATTTTTATAATACGATGTTCTGCATGCGCATTAAATAAAATCATTCATTTAATTTATTGAAGGTAAAATGCTTTTCCATTCCCCTTTTTTAGGAATTTAAATATTATTACTTTGATCGTATCGTATATTTTTATATAATTACATCTTAAATAAACGAACTTCTTCGAACGAAATCTTTCAGTGTCGAGATTACTTGCAGAGATTGGCCTAAAAGAAGAAACACGTTGTCATCCAGTGGATACCTGGCTACTGTGGAGTTAATGGGAACGAATAGGTTGATTTCCTTGCGAGGAAGGGCTCGAGATTGTTGCAGACAAAACTTTTAGAAATATCTTATCCTTCTATAAAGTTGTATATCAAGCAGATTATGTCACAAAATTTTAGGGTACAGCTACTTGGTAGTTTTCAGTCAAAACGGTGGAAAGTGGACGATCTTCTGTCCATTCCCAACTTTCCCCGTCGTGAGGCAGTTGCAAAATTTCGTCTTTTGACGCACCATGACTGTCTAGGAGAACACCTCCATCGTATTGGGATTTTTACACAAGCAAACTGTCCTGTTTGTGATTTGGCGGAACCAATGAATCGGGCTCACCTCCCTCGTTGCTCATCGCTCTATGGAGACACCGAGACGGCATTGTATTGGCGAGCAAGAGAACTTTTAATAAGGGAATGGCTGCATTCATTTTTTATGTTTTTTTCTTTCTTTTTTACTTTTGTACATTTGTTCTTGTGTGTTCATGTGTGTTTTCATTTTTGTTGCTGTTTCTTCTGTATTGCCTTACCATTGGAAATAAAAAAAATCATCTTGTGACGTTGGGCTATTTGAGGTTTCTCTTCACTAACCTTGGGGACTTTTAATTAAGATTGATTACTGTTGCTAAACAACCTTTGCCCAACCAAAAATGAAATGTTATTTTGTAAAACAAGTAGAAATGATGTGAATCAAGAGAGTTTGGAAATATATAAACTCAGACTGAGAGTCACGATAGAGAGGTAGAAAGAGGGGGAAAGAGAGGTTGAAGTAGGAGGTTGGAGTAGAAGTTGAGTGATTCAAGAGATTTAGTTATTACAGTGTTCAGCAATTGTTCCAGAGTCGGAGTTGCAGTCGAGGAAGGCTTAGTGGTAAGAATCAGTTAGATTATTACTGGTAGATTGAGTTAAGACAATAAGGCCCTTGTCCGGGAGAGCATTCGTAATTGTTGTTATATTAACAAGCAGTTAATAAATTGCATAATTATTGTTCTAACGTCTCTTTGATCAACTTATTGATTCTTAGTATTTAAACATCGGGTTTAGCTATTGCACAAGAGGCAACCTTGAATGGGCAGCAGTCACACTGGCGCCCAACGTAGGGCAGCCGCCCCAATCTTAAATAAATAATTAAAAGGAATGAACTACAAATGTAATAAATAGAAATATTTTATATTGACTCAAACATATTCACTAAAACAGCAAGGAAAATATGAGATTATTTTTGTCTTGAAGCTTTGGGGGTCTAGGTTACGCGAAAAGGAACCGAGCCAGCAGGAGATGCGACGGCTGAAAAAGGTTGAAAACCGTTGAGGTAGTAGTAATATTAATATTTAAACAGTTACAATGAGCATCAGAAGTAAACGAAGGGATATTGTAGTTTTAATTATTACTAAGATAACCGAGATATTTTGATAAAATTTATTCCGCATATGAATTGATCTTTTCGTACATAATGTCGTACATTAACATTTATTTGTTTGGTTTCAGGACAATTCGAAAAATTTTATTTATTATCCAGAGTACCGTAAAGCTCAAATTATTACTAAAAATAACCGAGATAAAAACTTAATTTGTATTAATTATTTTGACTTCCCTCTCTATTATATAGTTATCATCTAGAATTATACATTTCTCTCACATTTCTAGACTCCTTGAAGGCCGTCATTATAGAACTTAATCTTTTCATACAGTAAGTTACTTTAATCTACGGATCTTTGAATCCATTGATTGCTGTAATTTACAACATAATGTACATAAGGATCAATCACTCTGAGGAGTAAATTTCATTCTGATTTCTCGGTTATTTCTTAGGAATAATTAAAACTTTTCGATACTCCCTGGTAAAGGTGTAATTAACGAATAAGAAGGTATGAAAGAAGAATATGAAAGCCTAGCGATATATAATCCACTCCATTTAATCCAACCAATCCCTATAAGAAGACACCTCAAAGACAAACCCAACTGCGAGCACTTGCAAACAAAGGAACGATTGCATCCCTATCGATTACTGATGTACATATATACATATGCGAAGATGAAGAGAAGAAGGGAATCCGGCAAATGGTGGGAGTTATCTTCTTGGACGTTTGCCCATTCCGCCGCTATTAAAATAGCTCATCCTGACCGGACCGGACAGACGGTCGGAGGGGGAGGAGGGAGAGATGGAAGGTGAAATGAATATGATGTGACGTCTTTTTTTTCTCTTTCTCGTGTCCGGTGACGTTGGAACCGTGGCTCGTTGCGAGAAATGCATGATTAACAAGACGGGATGACGTTTGCTTATTGATTGGGTGGATGGTAATACAATAAGAAAGATTGCCATTATGAAGATCTCAATGTTTTTGGAATAGAAAAGTCTGTTCGTATAGTAGGTTGTAACTACGAAAGTGAGACCACTATGCAGTGAAATATCATAGTTTGACGAGTAGATACATTCCATTAATGCAATACATGAATAATATGCATATGAGTAGAAAAATTGTGAAAAATTGAACAAAAAGTAAATGAATTTAGTAATTGAAATTATGGGTAAAATGGCAGCATCTAAAATGCGTTAATAAATTAGGTATAAATAATTGAATCAATATCATTTAAAATAAATGGATAGATCAGGTGAACATAGGTAAGGAAAGCAGATAAAAATAAGTTAATAAAGCAAATAAATTTAGCTTTTAAAACTGCTTGATCAAAAACACAAGATACAGAATAAGATGTAAAATGGGGGAAATACAGTGTATAAGAAGTACAGTGTATAAGTAGGAGAATCAAACATGAAAATAGGTCAAATAATATCAGACGAAATATGGTAAATTAAGCAAATATATCTTTTTTAGTGATTTCTATACTGTTAAAATTTACTAATTTTGGTTTTAATAAATACCAGAGCATCTCAAAAAGTAACCATGTTGAAAATGAGAATGGAATAACTCATTGTAATATTGTCCATTAATCGTTTTCCCTTCTTTTAAGAAGACCGTGAGTATGACATCCTTCATATCTCAAAATAAATTCACCTCTATAAAACTTCTTGCCCATGAGATCGTCTTCGCTTTCCTTGGAGCAGATTCAAAATCCATAATTTTGATTTTTACTTGGTTTCCAGTGTATAATGATGAATTCAGGTCTCAATGACGGCAGCAATTTGACGCGGTAGCATCAAATTTTGATCTGGAAGCAAATGGCGAAAAACCCCATGGATCAAAACTAACTTATAATTCAGTGTCAAGTTAATTTTAGTACCATTTTACAATAGGAAATACCCTATAGTAACAAGAACTTGCATTAGCAATGGCATTTGTCCTCAAAAAAGTACTTTTTGAACCACTCTCGTCTATAATGATTGTTCCTTGATATAACTATTCTTAAAATATTTCATAATTTTATATTTTATAATATGATGATATATATCATTAATGTAAAGTTTAGGAAATTTTATTGAAGTAATCATGATAATTTCACTTTAAAAATGGGCTTAGTAATTACTGCTTATTCATAGTCAAAAGCATTTCTAAAAAGACTTTTTAGACTAGAAAGTAAATAATTGTTTTTCTTATTATTTTTCAGACCTTGGGTTAAATATTTCACAATAATTTAGTTATGAGTTAAATTCTTCACTAATTCAAAGGGACTTTTATTAGAATGTATATTATTTACTTCGACTCCAAGTTCTGAAGTTTATACATAATATAGTTTTTATTATTAAAAAGAAAATGTGAAGGAAAAGTAAGTAAAAATAATTTAATAAAGAATAGGTTTGCTAGGAGAATTTTAAAAATATTTTAAATCATTGAAGGAAAAAGGATACACTCGCTAACTTGATGCCATGCATCCTATTTTTACATTAATTTTCATTACTTTTAGCACATTTTTCAACAAATAATTTGATTTAGCATTTTTGATCTCGAATAAATTTCGCAATTTTATTGCAAAATTTATATACATCAAATAAAACGAAAAACCTTGTAAAGAGCCAACTTTCTCTTTATCATTATTATATTAGTATATTGATTTACCCATTTGCTGTCTAAAACTTATAATAAGGAATCTTTAAAAAGAGTATACGAAATTAAATAATTCATTTAAAATGAGTGAAGATTTTTAAAACTACCTAATTGAAATTCCTTGAGCTACGCCCCTACATTAAAAGTAAATTCGAACGAAATTAAGAATCTAATCCTTATGCTGTCTTCCAAATCTCTCTGTCCTATTGAATATTAATATACCGAAATCCTTTCCATCCCTCGAGAAACCACGATTTAATACAGTGAAACCTTCCTATTAAAACACTACTATCTATTTCTGTAAATAAAATATACAACAAAAACCTGTCATCCAAGCTACTTCATTTCATTCTCTTTCCCAAATCAAAAGTGGCCTCACCACACTAAAAGGCTTCCACATATAGGCGGAGAATTCACAACCGAATCCACTTTTTTTTCGCTTGCCACAATCGATACATACCATCGGCATTCGACTCACGCTACAATACTATTTTCCGTATTCTCCACTTTTTACCCTTGCCTTGTCAGTAAAGATCAGAGCCCTTGGCAAAGGGGCCACGGAGTATGAGTTCGAAGAACCATTGACAAGTTGTGACAGATGGTGTCTTTTCTTATTGCATGAAAGTTCTACTTCTGGAAAGTGTTCTAGGGTAAATAAAAGGGCATGTCGTGAGAGGTTAGGCAGTGGAGTGTGATGATTTGGTCGGTGGATGTGCGGAAAGTTGAGAAAGGTGATGATGCTCTATGTTGGTGTTTTTTTAACATGTATTTTATAAAGCATGTTATAGAATTTTAATATAGAATATTTATAGGAGGTGTATAAAATCTATTGAATAAGAAGTTTGCTTACAAGTTGAGAAAATTTGTGTGTATTTATTGCATTGTTATTAGTTTTTAACGAGAGATTTTGATAAAAATGTTATTCAGAAAAATTAAGGGTTAAAATATAAAAGATTTAAATTAAGAACATTTAACTTTTTCTAAGAATTTTTCTTAAAATTCTAAAGAAGTTCGTTCTATGAATTTTTGTCGTTTTGAAGCTATTCACAGCAACAAATGAGTTTAAATAATGTTAAACAATAAATGAATTCAAAAAAAATAATAATAATAATAACCCAAACTTTAAACAAATGCATTCATTGAAAATAATTACAAAACAATAAATGCAGACAGAAAATTAGTGACTGAACAACCAATCAATTTTAAAAAAAATCCGTTCCTTAAACTTGATTATTTTTAATATTAAGGAGAAATGGAAAATGCTGAAAAAAGTAACTCTCCCTCCCATCCTTAATCTTATGCTTAATCTTAAGACGTAATCTTTTGCTGAAAGAAGTTCTTGTTATTGTATTGCAAATGTGAAGCCGCAAGTTATAAATATAAAACCAGTTTTAAAAAAATAAATTAAAACTTTTTTGTTACGGAGAGTATAGAAGCAAAGAGATAAAATTAATTAAAAGTGAATAAGCTTCTTTGATTAACTGTAGGAAAAGCCCTTGAAATATTGATAAAATTATCTCTAAAGTTTTTAATTTAAAATGGAATTTGTATCTTTATCAGAATGACAGTATCGGGCAATCTAATATTAAGGATGTATATATAAGCATAAACTAATGTTAAACATTTAGAGGTGGATAAAAAGGCTGCTTACTAATTGGTTAGGTTAACTGATTGGTAAGAGGTGGTTACTAATTACTAAGAGATTTTATTATTATTAATGAAAATTTAATTTCTTTAATTTACAGAAATACTTTTGTTTTTTAAATGCAATTCGTCTAGATGTGAGATAAAGCTACTTTAAACACGTTATAATCCATCAGATCTATAAACACTTAAAATGCGCTCTATGAAAATTACAGCTTCGTGTTACATGTATTTAAGAAAAACGTATTTTTCTAATGACTTATGGATATATAAATATTTTATAGAAAAATAACTTTTTTGTGTAACATATTAATACTGTTGACTTCTAAAACTAATATACCGTACCATTGAAACTGTTAATTTTAAAGTTTGATGTACTCTAAAATTTATATTGGAAAAATTTATAAAAATTTGAGGAATCTTTTGCATAATAAAATATGTTTTCTAATTTTAGTTTTACACGGTATATTTTACACTTTACTTTTGTTCGAATCATAGGAATTTAAAATTTCGTCATGTCGTCAGAGTTATTTGGCTTTATATTTTAAACTGTTTGTCTTAGAGAATCGTGTTTTTGAAAATACCATTGTTTTTATTCAATTTTCCCAATTCCCCTTTATCCATCGCATCAAAACATTTCAAGGAAAAGACTTTTCTGAAATGTTTCTTACAAAGATTGAGAGTAAATAATATTTTATTTCAAAATATTGATGTCTCATATGGACAGATAATTTAATTGAAAACACATTCCATATTAAAAAACTCTGCTGCTCTAAGGCATTAATTATTCTTGTTACTTTTGAAAGAACTGTATTACTGACTTTTTACATCAGCCAAATTTGAGAATTGGATATAGATATATATAAAGAAATGATAAGGTCTAGTCGTAGAATCGGCGATTTTCACAACATGTGCACATATGCGTTAACAAACACTATTACCTTTTACGTCATGTACACAACGAGTCCTTGTTTTGTAAAAGTAAGGGTGGGATAGAAAAGGTCAGATAAGATATTTCTCAACTTTAGATCGGGTGAAGATATTCTAATTGTAATTTAAAAAGTTTAAGGTATTTAGATGAAATAACATTTCATAAATTTTCATTTTGATACTCATATATTAGCATTAAGACAACTTAATAAACTATTTGAAATTAGTATATTGGCTTTGACATGCCTTGAAATATTTTCAGGAACATATATTGATTATTTCTCTAACATTTCGATGAATACAAATCTAACTTGTGATGTTATTTGGTTTAATAATATTCAATGAAATAACAGCCAAGAATTTTCTTTTTATATTTAACTATCAGAAACATAATTTTTCTCTTTTATCAACATCTTTTCACCTAGGTTTCATTTCTCTAACATATTTTATTTTTATAGGAGCAGTATCCACATTCAAACTATGTATAATGGTATTGGAAGAATTTAAAATAGTAAAGGTATCAATTTCAATATATGAATATAAATTAAAAAATAACGTATTATGTGCAATATCATTGTTTTGTTTTTTTTTTCTTTTAGCCGAAGAAAATGCTACTCAAATCCAATTCACTGGGAATTAAATTGTTATTAAAAGAAACACTTATCTTCATAAAACAGAAAAACTCTAAAAAATTTAGAAAATAAAAGTTGTAAGAATCTGAAGTTTCAATATAATTTCTTCGTAACGAACAGTCGAATTCATGTATGCACCTAAATTACCATTAAACGGAGTTGAATTTCCGTATAACGAACTATTCGATTTCTACCAAAAGGATAGCTTAGTTTTGAAGTAGTAAATTTGCTTTATCCGGAGAAACTAAATCCATTATATACAAAAGTCCTTACGTGAAATTAAGGATTTAGAATTTTAGAGTTTCTGCTTCTACTTTTAATGTGAGAAAGTCTTAGGATGAATGATCTCCTTCACAATAAACTATTATATATCTCTGAAACTATAATAACCATCATTAAAACTTTTTAAATTTTACTAACTTTCAAGTGAAAAAGTTATGGTTTCCAAAGAGTATAAAATTCTTTTAAGAAAGTTTAGACTTTCATCAGACCATGAAATTGTGAAAGAAAGTTAAAGGAAAGCAAATGTGTGTTAAAAGTCTTTAAAACTCTTAACATAAAGAAAATTAAATATGGTATTTAATTATTATATGAAAATATTCAATCTGTTATAATTTGTTGCCTTTATTTTTGCTGATTTTGTAGATTTTGCCTTTTATCTTTTATAAGTATAAAATTTCAAGAAGTAGAGCTAAATTTTTTATGAATATGTCTGTCCTTATTGTGCATTTAAATAAATATTTTTTTTCTTTTCTATTTATGCTACTATTCAACGAAAATTCGATTTTTTCCCTTTAAAATGAATTAAAATAGTTTAATTCTTGCCTATTTTAATCAACGCGTTAAAATTAAATATTGTTCCAGAATTTCGTGAAATATTTGTGTTTTATATAAATTTAATATTTTCAAAATGTTGAAAATATATTAGATTATAGTAAATAAATCTTTTTTCTTTTTGTTTGGTTAATAGTGTAAATAAATTTCCTAAAGTAATCGAATAAATAAAACTTCAGTTTATCATATCAGTCAGAAATATTACTTTGTTTTAGAAACAATAAATTTCCCATAACTTAGTAGGAGTGAAAATTTCTTATTTCTAAAAACAAATATGTAGTTAGAAATAGTAAAAAATTTTTGCGCATCAAAGCAATATTTTCTCTATTATATGTAGTTTTCAGAAAAACAAAAAATTTTAACAAAATATTTGAAATACAAGATACGAAATCAAATCGTACAATAATTCATTTAAAAATTGATAAGTTAAATACTCAGCGTATTTGTTAAAAATATTTCAGTTAAATGTATTATTTGGTAGTAGAAAAATAAGAGAATAAAATAAGGTGCAATATTTTATTTCAGATATATTGTAAAAATCGTTTGCCTTTTGAAAACATAATTAGGTCGTTATCTATCAAAAATATCGTCAACAGATATTTTTCCTTTATTGAATATCATCTGCAGATCAAATAGTAAAAATAATTATTATTGTTTGTAATACTACCTTTGAAATACGTATCTGGAAATGAATATTTGTTCTATTTCTTACAATTTTAGAATTAATTAGCTCAAATACAAACTTAAAATGGAAGTTTATGTTTCATCCTACGATTGTATTTTATTATAATATTGCGGTTATTGTAAAACTAATACAAGAGATATGTAATTTTCCAGCATTTGTCAAAGCTATTTTATATTATAAGAAATGCACAGTAATTTTTCCTTTTATCGGTATTTATTCGTATGATTTTGAATTTTGATTTTTAATTCCCATTTTAAAAGCAGGAAGATTAATTAAATTTCATTAAAATATTTAACACAATGCCTAAAACACGAAGAAATCTTTAATGAATAACTTTTGTCAACGCAACACAGAAATACGGAACAATTAAAAATAAGTATTTAATGTACTCACTCGGCGATGCCATAAAACAGTGTGAATAGTATCCAGTGGTCACCTGATTCTTTCATTTGAGCCTTCTATCTTCTCATGCATCTGAAAAAAGAAGTCAGTAAATAAGAATAATAATAAATGGAGAGCAATCTGATAAATTGTTTCACTTTTCACCTTTTACAATTTTTAAAAGGGGGCTTATTGAGTGTGGCATCCGTTTCACAATCCAGCATTAACATGCAAATTTTTAGTATTAAATATATTTGAGAAATGAAACAGCACATGTAGCATTATTTCCCTTCGTTACCACGCCCCTTGTTTATCTGAGAGCAATAATACGAATACTAAGTGGGAAAATACTGGATGAACATAACTGTAATAGAGATTTAAGAAAAATCATTTTTTTATAAACTTTTGCCTTAAGAATTATTCACTCATATTAATATCTTGAAATCTTACACGAAATTTAAGAGCTCCCACGAGTCATATATTAAAATGTGGATTTATCTGAATACTATAGAACAAAGTACATGAAAATATTCTAATAATTTCTCGAGTTATGATCAAAAATGTACATTCTTAGCTCTTATCAACTTTATTGTGCGAAAACCGTTAGAGCTCATGTTCTCAAAATATGATTTTTCATCATTTCGTGCTAGGTATCTTAAACATTACTTAAGATAACCTTACAAAAATCGTACAGTTATATTATCATTTTATTTTGCATAATTTGAACCAAAGTTATTCTGTTTCGTACATATTTACATATTTTGCTTCTTTTTCAGAAGGGACTAGGTGCATATTAAAATAAGAAAATTTTTAATGCTTATTTTCACTAAGCAATCAAAAATTGAAAGCTGCATTAGATATTAATTTTAATTGAATTTATAAACAATAATTGATACTGTTCACCGTTAAATACTATGAAAATGAAATGTTATTTCACTAAGCAATATTTCCTACATAAATTTGTTTTATGATTAATATAAAATTATTTATTAAAATAAATATTAAAAATTATCCCATCCAAAAATAGTATCATTTCATTGAAATTTTGAAAAGATACGAAGACTCGAAGAAAGTAGACAAAATGCTGGATTTTTTGCGTTTAACAGTTAAATGATCCCACTTTTTGAAAATTATTTCATGAATTTTCTGTAGTATTGATAAATTTGAAAAGAATTTGTTTGTGTGTGGTTAAATTATGAATACTTTAATTTTATAAAAATACTTTTAAATTTTAATTAATTTTCTTACATTGGTTAGGCATAAGGTATCAAATCTGAATGATACTACGAGATTTAAAGTAATATTAAACTTGCGTAATTTAGTGAATACGGTAAATTGAATGGTCTTTAGAATTTTTCACAAAAACAATTTTGAATTTATACAACCGGAAGTAATTTCGTTATTTAATTATAACTAAAAAATTCTTTTTTATGGGGTATCATAAAGCTTTAATTATTCCTAGGAAATAATGGAGTTATTTAACGAATTATTTGACAGTGTTAAGATAATTGATAAATCCATTAAGATCATAAATTTACTCCCTTTGAGTTAATAACAATAATATTAATTTTAAACCAAATTGAGAAGAATTTATCCAATTGAATTGAATTTTATCCAAATCTCAATTCTAGAAGTGAAATACATATTTCGAGTTCATTTATATTAACTTTCTTTAGTAACACTTAACTGGTAAAAACTCATATGCAAGGAATAAAAAAGGAACCATGTAAGAAGTTCTATAATATATGGAATAATTATACATTTCTGCCCATCTCCACTTTCAACATTTCTCTTAAATAATTACAGAGAGCATGGCAGTCCAGTTGGAGATTGTGAACGCCGTGATTTGCGAAGTTTCAGTCATATTTCTGCCTCGAATTCTGATTTGACTAGATTCTTATACGGTTCAATCAGGACTCGAACATCAGTATGAATAGGTTTCAGTTAAATGGAATTAATCTTAAAATATTTATTTGAATGAAGGGAAATTAGAAGAATAGGATACCAATTCAGGCTTCGTTCTCGTCGTTTGTACGTGGCTAAAATTTACGAGCTCCATTCTCAATTGCCATCGAACAGTTCTAAGAGCAAAATTAATTCAAATCAACTATGTATTTAAATTCACCATCGTTTTTGGATGTGGAGGGTTCTGAGGATCCATTAGTTTGAACAAGAAGAAATTAATTTATGTGATTCATTAGATTTTATTGCTTAAATAAATGTGTGGCGAAAACTAAAGTAACATTAAATGTATCTGTCATCCAAAATATGATTTAGTGCAATTTAGAATTATATTTTTGAGTTAAACATCTTCATACACACTAACTCATCGTGTACATGAATTGTAACTTAAAATGTCCTAATTATTATTACTATTACTATTATTTGAATATTATTAGTATTGTGTTATTATTATGTTCATAATTGCTTATGTATAACATATTATCATTTTTTTTTTATTTATTTAATGGCTTTTATTGCAGTAAGTGTATTGCGTGCTATTATGCACACATATTGCATTTGAAAACTGGAACAAATGTTTCGATGAAATTTTCTTCGTAATTTTATTATACTCATATATGTATATTATAAAAACGAATGAATAGAAGTATCCGTGAAAAGGGACGTTCATTTGTGATAAAAGGTTCGAATGAACGCTATTTAACTACAAAGTTTCTATAGAATAATAACAAGTTAAAGGCTCCTGATTTTTTGTAAGAATTTTTATATCTTTCAGAGAAGATCTTGCTGTTGTAAAAATTTTATTATATGTATTGCTTTATAGATGTGATTGACATGATAGAGGTAGACTTCTAGAACCCCCTATGAAAATTTAAAAAGAAAGCATTTCGATTTAAAAAAAAAAGAAATCGATTTCAATTGTGAGCTACTAAAACTTCTACAAATACAGATTGTCATTAAAATATTTACCAACATGCAATATCCCTAACTCGTATCATGAATCTAGATATTCTCTTATAAGAAAATAATAAATGTGGCACAGCTATATTTTGTAGCAACCATTTTGAAAAATATTTGTAGGAGAGACTAACATTATATATGATAGTCATTGTAGTTATATATTAGGAAACAAATCAGTACTGTCATGTTTATTTTTCTGTGCTAATAAAGTTTAACATGGCAAAAAAACTGTTATTGATTATTTATTATTTATAAAGAACTTTATAAGAAAAAAATCTCGGATATAACCTCAAAAATATACTTCTCATAAAATAAATCAAAATATTCATGTGTCTGTCTTATCAATAACATAAAGGAAAGTCAAAAAAGGATGAAAATATAAAAATGATCCATACCAAGAGCGATTGCTGAGACTTCCTCCTCCATTCAATCAAAAAATTAACTCAAGCAAAAGCAATTGTATATCAACTAATGACTTAAAGTTATTTAAAATATTAAACAAAAATGTTTAGTGTCCTCTGTTAACCCGTTCAGGACCGTGATCACGTATAGGTGATCGAGCGATTCTTTCTTCACGACCCTCGATATGAGGCGGGTGTTTCCGTGTCACCAGGGCCATGATCACACTAGTGTGATTTCAAATTGAAACGTTTTATTTGAATTTTTAATGGCCATTAGATGGCGGTGGAAGCTCGTTTTTTTTTTTTTTTTTTTTTCAAATATCGTTCCACAGAGTGTTGACCTTCAATTACCGCTTCTGTTTCCGATTTTTTTATATTTTTTTCGTTTTTGATGTTAAATCAGGGGAATTTGAAAATTTAAACTCTTTTTGTTCGCTTCTTTTGGTCAGATTGTGCGTTTAAAGGGCTGTGGTTTACTGCGCGTTGAGGTTTCCTTTATATTTTGATGGAGTGGAAGGAAATGATGAAATGTTTATTAATTAGGGTTGAGAGTAGACTTGTGTGTCGTTCGCAAGATGGTATTTTGTATGATTGGGGATCAGTTTTATTTTTGCTATAATGGCAAAAAGATTGAAATATCTGAGTCAAAAAAGTCAAGGGGATAATGGGTTATGCGCAAAACACTTTCCCTAAGAGAAAAAAAAAACCGCAAGCTGACAATTATGAACGTAAAATTTCTAACGTAGGGCTTTCTCTTGAATAGTGTTTCGAAATGTGTCATAATCTTCAAAAGTCTTAAGTATTATTTTGTAATTTTAGTTAATTTATTTTATATTTGTTTGTATTCAGTTCCCTAATATTTTACCTGTATTTCAAACACTCATAAATTAAAAAAAGAAAGGAATTATCATTTACATTGTTGTTATTTTCGTAGCTACATATTTTTTTTTTTTTATCAAAATGAATATAATTTCTTTAAAAATCGCAATTATATCTTTAAAAAATCACAAAAAGTTTACTACGGTACATTTAGATGCTATCAATGATAATAATCTGTAAATTTCAGCGTATTTAATCGCAAAGATGGTTTTGTATGAATTTTTATATGAAATTAGGCTTAATGCGGAAATTCGTCCGGTCCCGTACGTGCGTACGCTTTCAGAACGCGCAGAATGGGAGAATGGTTCTTTCTCCTTTTGCCGGTTTTGAACGGGTTAGTTTAAAAAAGCTAACAGCCGTAATAATAACGACGATAAATTTCCGAAACACTCCATTTTGAGGTACATAGAATTTTACGCGAAACTAAGGAAAACGTGAATCTAAAATGGAGAAAAGAAGAGTGAAACTTCTACCTTAACTGGATTTTTTGAAAGAGATATCTCCAGACTCTAAAATATTGTTGATATAATGCTTAATATTGATTGTTCTTTACTACAAAATCTGAAATCAGAGAATGAAACACCACAATAATGACATAAACAGATTTGACAGTGAAAGATAAAATCATCTGTAAGTTTAAATTAGCAAGTTGATGAATTTGATTCATACAAGTTTGTTTGTGGATTTAAAAACGCAAGCTCATTTATGACTTACGGCATTCTATAGTCTTAAAGATAAATCACATGTTGGTATTTTCAGTCACGAAAAGGTAAATGATTGGAAAGAAAATATTGATTTAGAATACTATTGAATAAAAATGACTTTTAAAAATCGTGATTCCTTATTAACTTCGCTCTGAGAAGCAACACGAAAGCTATAATTTTCGAAAAGAGGAAATTAATTAATATTTAGATCTTCGAAATTGGAACCATTATTTGAGAAGAAAACTAAGATATATAATTGGTATATAAGGACAAAAAATAAAAAGCTTATTAAATATACGCTTCAAATGAAACAAGCTGATGAAATTCAGAAATTTCTAGCTGTTTTAATTGATATTTAGAAGTGATAGTAAAGGTTGGTTTATACGCAACGCAATCCACTCACAGCAAATTAATTTAATCGATTTAAAGGGCAGAAGAGTTTTAAGAAATGTGTTATAACATTTTTATTTTAATATTTAACACATTTTTTTTTCTTTTTCTTTGAAACATTGTTAATATTATAACATATAAATTGATAATGTTGTAAAATGTAAGCACAATATCAATTAGTTGCCTCAAATAACGCAACTGATAATATAAAATATCCATCTACTACATGCAGAATTTTAAAAAGAATTTAAATCAATATAATTTTTGTACATCTGTCAAAATAAGTAAACATCTGAGGATAGTATATTGATATAAAAGTCCATCATGCAATTATTTTGAGACAAGCTTGAATAAAGTGAAAATTATTAGGAATTAATATGTAAAACAGTTTAATTACTTAAAGAATTCCAAATTTAGTTACACTTTAAGAGAACATCCCTTGGCAACATTGATAAAAAAATATATGAAGTTTATATTAGAAGAGAAATAAACTGCTCTATCTTCTTCTCCACTATATTCTAGTTTTGAAATCTTCTGGAATTAAGAAAAAAAATTAAAGAATTCAAAAAAGAAGATGAAAAAGAAATTAATAATTTTTCCCAAAAAATGCCGAACATCGAAACATCTGAAACGAAGTATATCTCTAAAAGAACAAAAAAAGATAAATCAGTAGAATGTATGCAATTTTTAAGAATATAATTTAAAAATTAGAGAAACAGTATCCCGAATCTTCTTCCGAGTATCTAAGTGATGTACGGATACATATTAAGCTTTCTTAAAATTTAATGAAAGCCTTATCTTCAATGTTTTACATTTAAAAGTATAAAAATAAAATATAAAAGCATGCTATTAGGGAAAAAAATTCGAAAGGGTTTTTTTTTTCAAAGTAATTTACTTATTCTTTTTAAAGTATAGGGATGGAGAAAAAAATTTTAGTTTTTTTCTCTCTCCTTCTTTTCGTGCTTTGTAATTTAAACACATATTTATAAAAGTGCTCAGAAGTAAATTTTCTACTTTTTCATGTTTAATGCTCCAAAAAGGAAGAGAAATAAGAAGGATGATTATGTCCTCTAGAATTTACGAACGCTGTAAAAGAAATAATTTCTTAAGGCGTGGTCATATTTTACTGTATATGTAGATTAGAACAAAAAAAAACTATATTTAGATGCGAATGTAATTTTATCACTAATTAAAAAGGATTGATTCCATTTTACAGGTGAAATAAATTCATTTATTAAAAGTCTTTTAATATGTACTGTAATGAAATATACAATGTAAACAATCTACTGTGTGCATTTTGAAACAATTTATGATCTCAGTTTTTTGAAGAATTAGTAAACTGTGGTGTTGAAAACACTGAAAAGCAATTTAGTGGTATTAAAAACTGTTAAAATACCAATATTTAATAATTAAAAACTCACGTTATAAGTTTAAGAATTCCCACTGTTTCCTTTTTTTTTTTAATTTCACGGAATTCTTATCAAGACTGTGACTACGTAGCAATAACGATAAAATCTTGCATAAATTATAAGTTTGAACAAAATGGTGCATTTTAAAAGAGTTTTCGCTTGAAATAACAACTGTAGCTAATAATAATTAAATTAAATGTTTATGGCAAGTATAATGACAAAATGCATAAAAAGAAAATAAAATTTAATCTGTTTCCAAAACTGATAATGATTTCAGTCAATATATCAAAAATAATTCCATTTTTAAAGAGTAATGAGCTATTCGATTAAATATAAACAGCCAATTAAAACGCAACCTTCCGTAATGATAATTATAAGAGGAAAAATATTTTGATAAGTTGAAAAGTTACAGCAATTCTTAATTAATGGAATCTTTATGGCTGGATGATGTAGTAGAAAATACCGTCACTTTTAGTAAAAAAGAATTGGTAAAGAGAAATAAATTAGTGTCTGAACTACATTCTCTTCTTTTCGACAAATAAATTCAAATTCAGAAACATTAATTCTTATGTTTATGAAATAAATGAAATTGGATGAAAACTAAATTGGGTTTTAGAAAGGTGGATGAACAATAAATGCTTTGAAAATTTCAAAATAAGGTCTCTTGGTTAGAGAATTTATTGGAGCAAAATTACTAATACGTAAAAAAAAATAATAATAATGAATTACATAGAAAAACAAGAACAATTTGATTTTTTTATTAAACACGATGCCCTTTTAAACATTTAATACGATCATAATGTTAAACATGATATATCCATAATATAAGGATTTAAATATATATACATGGGCTATGATATTCTATGATTGAATTCGGAACCCTATCCTAGGTACTAAAATTAAAATAATTATTTAAGGCTGACTTTATTTTAAAATCACAAAAAATATTTTAAAATGTAATATTTAAAGAAACCTGCTGTAAGAACTTGAAAATTTTAAAAAATTTAAACTATATTAAACCTACTAAAATTTTTTTGATCAAACAATTTTTGAGCTATTTGATTACGAACAATATTTAGTGTTGCAATCATATTCTGAGTTAAAATATAGTTAACTATTAACAATCAATATTATAGCATTCAATTAAATTCGGTTCCCAAGCGAAGTGCTATACCTTAATTCATTTCATTTCAAATTTGCAGACAAAGCCTATTAATACAGAACTAATAATAGATCGTAATTGAAATTGTTAACATTTGGGCATTAATAAACGAATCCAAAATTTTCAAATACGTTCTTTTAATCATCTTTAATTAACTTTTTTTTTAATTATATTTCTTATTATTTCCCGTATCTTTTCCTTTAAGTTTTTGAGTTTTTCAGAAACTTTCTTCTTTCAAACTTTTCCTTTTTGTTAATGAATTGAATTCTCTTACAAACAACAACTCAAATAAAGAGAATTCGAATTGTTTTTTTACGCTTGTTGAGAAAAAAACTTATATTTCTATTTTTTTTTGAAAAAATCTCAATATATTTTGCTGGAACTACTGTAAGACGTATAATATAAGACATTTTTACGAATACTTGTATTATTTCATACGAGAAAATAATATGCAAGAAACTATAATAATTTGCCGAATATAAATCTTTTCAAATGCTAAAATCATTTCAT
>BMAW01023931.1:34864-101527 GCA_019974015.1 Nephila pilipes | reverse complement strand
TTTTTTAAGCGTCTTAGCTCTGACTAAAAATCGTACTGTTTTGATTATGTTTTATCTGAATAAAACATTATACAGCTTCTGAATAAAATATTATATAATAATCTGAATAAATTATCATTCATTATTATTATGATACTTATTGCAGGCTGTAACATTTCAAAACTAAAAAAAATATGTTTGAAGTAACTCATATACATGCATTTATAAATATATATACGAGTAGAATACTCCCGATATTGCGAAATTTCTAACGTTGATAAATAAATTGATAATAAAAGCTGTTGTATTCGAATTAATTTTAATTAAAACTAACTATTGAAAATGTTCTTAAAACTTTAGTTGTAATCTGCTTAATACCGTTTATTATACTTAATTATGAAAGTGAAGGATCAATATTTTTTTCTATTTCATATAAATAATCTCTTGCATTCCTTTCTTGAGAAGTTTTCTAAGGTATACGTCTTATTAATTATACATTTTATACATATGCTTTGAAATAAACAATTAGCAATTGATTATACTCCTAACTATAAGATCTGATAATAAATGTTATCAACAGTTTTTACTTTAGGGAAAAAACTTTAATTATTAAGGACAAAATAGTCTTAATATCTGTCGAATTGCGTCATAAATATAGCTTAAAATAATTAATATCAATAAATTTTGGTAAATTATCATTACTGGAAATTTTAGAGTTTAATAAGACGAAGCCATCATTTATGCGTTGTTTTAATAATTAGTATCGAAGGAAATGATTTTGAAAATCTAAATGATTACTCAAGGGAATTCAAATGCTGAAAACTTCAAAATAAGCATAATGACATAATTAGTTGTAATTTCGATCAGTACTGATGAAACCCTACTTATTTAAGTAAGTAACGCAATGATACAAATGATAGTTGTCTTTGATAATTCAAAATAATAAATAATTCTAGAACGAAAGAATTGAAAATGATTTTTATGTGCCTTTTAACTAGAATATCATATATCTAAGAAATTCGAATACTGAAATCATTATACTTTAGTGATTGTTTGACAGTTGTGTATTGCACATTGTTGTAATATTTTCAATTATTTTCGAACAGTTCCGATCAAACTCCATATTTATTTAAAAAAAAACCATAATTATACAAATGAGAGTTGTCTTTGATAATTCAAAATAATAAATAATTCCAGTACGAAAAAATTGAATATGATTTTTATGTGCCTCTAAGCTAGAAAATCATATATCTAAGAAATTCGAATACTGAAATCATTATATTTTAGTGATTGTTTGACAGTTGTGTATTGCACATTGTTGTAATTTTTTCAATTATTTCCGAACAGTTCTGATCAAACCCCATATTTGTTTAAAAAAAAAACAATAATTATACAAATGAGAGTTGCCTTGGATAGTTCAAAATAATAAATAATTCTCTCTAGTACGATGAATTTAATAATAGTTTGTACGTCGCTAAACTACAAAATCACATTTCAAAGAAATTCGAATTCAGAAATCCCTATATTTTAGTAGTTTTTGTACCTATATTTTAGTTGTTGTTGGATTGTCTTTGTATTTTCAATTATTTTGGAATAATTCTGATCAAACCATACATATTTAAATAGATAACATAATAAAACAATTGAGAATTGTCGTTCATAAATCGAAGTTATAAATAATTTTAGTGCTGTAGAATTAAATAGATTTTTGTGTTGCTAAACTAGAAAACCATATTTCAAAGAGAATTGAACGCTGAAATCACTATATATTAGTGATTGTTGTTTCGGACATTGTTTTTGTATTTTCAGTTATTTTCGAGAAGATCTAATCAAACCATGATTACTTAAGTAAGTAATGTAATAAACCCAATGAGAGATGTAGTTCATAATTCAAAATGATAAATAATTCTAGTACGATAAAATGAAAAATAATTTTCATGTCGTTAAACGGGAAAATTACATTTCTTCTCTGAAGCATAAGCACATAAGTTGTAACCAAACAAACTGAAAAAAGGCAAATATTTGATGAAACCGAAAAGTAACCAACTCCACAGACAGAACAAAATCAAAGTAGGGAATGAAAATAATACACTTAATCCCTATCCAATAATGTTTGAGCATCAATTAGCAAGTATATATCGAAGATTTCCCGCCAGTCAATTATCTCATTAAGAAATCAGCACACTCTGATTAAACGCAAGAATGGGTCGTTGATTCGGTAGGGGACTTTTTCCCCATGAGATCACGTTTACTTATTATTGTTACGTCTAGATGATTCAATTTTGTTTGACGGATTCGTAAGCATTGCATGCTGTTTTTTTTTACAAGTTACTCAGCCTTGAACCTTTTTTATCAGTCAAACAGAAAGGGGATTTTGTCAATTGAATTAATGACTCCTTTCATTAGATGAAAAGTTTCTGAATAAATGATAGCCTTAGGGGTTATTTGCTAAGACAAATTAAAACTTTTTTCAGTATTATTAACTGGCTTCCATAAAAATAATATGACGAGTTTAATTCTAATTCCACGAAAAAGAAGTAAATTTTGTAACAAGTTCTCGAATAATTTAATCTTAAGATTTAAAATGACAGCAAAATCAATCATTGAAATTGTTAAGTAATATTCATGAATCCGATATAAAACATTTTAAATACGATTAAACAAAACAAATAATAATACTTTCCTTAAATGACAACTCAAATGTTCCAAATTGTTTTTTATTTATGTATTTTAACATGTGCTGATAAGTTGCGCGAAATACCGTAAACAAAAATGCGTGGGTATAAAATAAAAAGTTCATGGTGTTAGAAGAATTGACGATTTCATAAATAGTGATTATAATAATTACAAATTGATTATAATATTTACATTCAGTTTGCTTAAAGTACATTTACATTATTTAGATACATTTTATTGAATATTTTATCACATTTACTTTTATTTTAATAACAAAAGATAATTGTTGTCTACTTTAATAGCTTATCAATTGCTCTGATTGTAATGTTTAACTTAATAATTGATTTTTGTAGTAGAATCGCTTGTTTTTGTTCTTTTTACTGTTAACATTGTCAACGTTTTCGTAATTTATTGTTTTGCTAATAAAAATAAAAATGCATTATGGATTCGGAGAAAGTATTTCGGTGAAATTCTGTATTCATAAAATGGCTTATAGAAATGAGTTAACAAATGAAATGCTTATAACATAGTAACTCTAGTTTCCATTGAAAATGAAATAAAACCGTTGATAATGTATAGTCAATTATATTGTTAAGCTCTTAGATCAATTTACCTTTCATTTTATGTATTAAAATAAAGCATAAATTCAAAGTGAACATACAAAAATTAGACAATATATTTAAAACGCATTTCTGCAAAAAAAAAAAAAAAATCATTTGCCACTAAAATGCCTTATTCCACCAATAAAATTACACTAACAGCTTATTTGAATCCCAATTTAAAATGTCTTCAATGGCAAAATAAACATTGCTTAAAATTAAATTTAAAACAACATAGATCATATATTAATATAATTAAATATAACACTCATAACTAAAATAAGACTTTGTTTATAGCCCAGAATGCATTGCTTGATGACATAGTGTTAAATGAAACAGAGCTAGGCAAGTATAGTTTAACTTATATTCCACATAGAAATGAGAACCCTCGACCAAAATAAAAACAATTGGAACTAAAATGTCTTCTTATACTATTTTGTACACTGTGTTATATAACACGTGAATAAACTCACAGAAATAGAAATTTTTTTCATTGAAAACCGTGGCTCTTCTTACCTTACGAATTTATAGAGTTTCTTGATCATCATGAAACTTTGATGAATATTTTGTTTCTTTTGAGATTAGTCTAAAGAAAGTGTGGAAAAATATCGGCCATTTAAGAGTCTTTTGTGTCCCACCAAGACAGCCAGAAAAATCTATGTTAAACCGAACTCTTCTCGTGCGTAAAGCCATTCAAAGCAAAACTAGATCTATTTGCAAGACTGGCAGGGGAAGACAACTATTATCATTTCCCTTCATATAGAAAACAGAAGATACGTGGAAATGTTAGTGCTAAGGTAACGGATCATTTGTAGAGTTTGTAGAGAGATAATGAGTTCACAAGAAGATTTCAGGATGTTAAGGAAAATGAGCATAAATACAATTTCCTCACTTATTACTGCTGATACTAGCACAACATCTGAAGAGTTGTAATGGGAACTCATTGACAAGCACTCATATTACACTATGAAATTAGTTAACTTTTACATTTTTTTCTTTTGAAAAACATCCATGTATGAAAACTTTTTCTGGGAAACTAATTTCTACGTTTGAATCTACATATATTTGGGAGCAAAATGTTTCTTCCGTGAAGATCAGCAAAAAATAAATATAGATGCTCCTCGACAAACATTAACTGTCAGACTGTGATGGAAATCTCAACAAGCAATCTCACTCCGGATTTAAAACAAAAATATGTTGTGAAGTGTAATAGGATACATTTGTTTCATCAAACTGATTTTAAATTTAAATGAGTTTGCTTTCAAAATTATATATAAATAGAAAAAATAAATAAACTGAATGAAACTGCAACTATTTTAATTAATGATTTTTATGGGTTCAATTTAACCTTTTTCTGAAAAACTAAGTTAGCTATTGAATCCAATCATTTTAAGACACGCAGACGGCGTCCAGCCTCCACTTCCACAAAGTGGCCTCCTAGCCAAAACAATTGCTACCCTTGGTCTGAAGTATATAAAACACTCAGCACTTCAGCATAATTTCGATTATATACATGTTATGTAAGTGTTTCTTTCACTACACATTTATAAGTATTTGTTAATTATGGTCAAAAGTATAACAATATATAAATCCATCATGCTTTTTTTCTCTGTTTGTTCATTTCTAAGCGGTCAATGACTTCACATAACAAATTATTTTATAGTAAAACTAATAAGAAATGGGGTGAAAAACAAGAAAATATAAAGAGAAATGGAAGAAAGAACAACGATCGTGTTAAATTGAATCCGCGTTAATCGATATAGTGCTAAATTGGAACTTAATATATGTATTTATTGGACTGATTATGTTAATTATAAGAATTATTCATATGTATATGAATAATTCTTATTTTCTGATACAAAAATTTATATATTCTTACTTTTTATATAATTCTTCGAAACTTGACTGTATAATACGAAATACACAGTTGTGCAATATTTCTACTGACTTATCTTAAGAGAGATATATTGATTGGAAGTAAAAAACACTATATTTTATGGAGGTATAGTGAGCAATACCGTTATTTGAAAAAGGGCGCAATTTATAAAAATAAACAATAAACGTTCAATGGACTGGTAGAATATATCTAGTTTAGGAAACAGGAAAGTGGTGAGAAAATCCTCGTGTTACATATATAAAAGATAACAAATGTATATTAAAACAGACATCATAAGATACCTCGAAACTCAAGTTAATTCAGTTCAGTTAAATAACTCCACTATCTTGCAAATTTATAATTATTTCAATTTTACGTTATCTACTTATTTTCTTCATACATATACCATTCACGCGCAGCGAATCTCAATTACCTGACTCATCTGTCGTCATAAATATGGATTTACTTACAAATATAATTTTTCCATTTAATTCCAAGAAGAAATAAGATAATTAAAATAGTCACATGAAAGAAGAATAATATAGTGAAATATTTTTTCAAATTATTTAATATATCTCTTTAAAAAGGAAATCTATCAAATAGTTTATTCGTCCTCTATGTGGATAATGATAACTGCTATAAATATCAAATATTATTTTTACTCCAATATTCTGGTGTTTCTGATTATTTGTCTAAGGAGGAAGTTTGACCTAATAGCGTGGAGTCCTAGTCCTTAAAGATCACATGAACACACAAGTAACATCAGCGAAACTACTCAAAGCCTTCGTACTAGCGATCACTTTACTATACAGCAATCTTTCCATCATCGTAAATTTTTGATTACCGCAACAGTTTTCTATATGTTTACCCTCAAATTCAATTCTCTGTCATTTTTATATTACTTAACTATATCTATTCTCTACGTTTCTAAAGTTTGCTTATTCTGCGTTGCCACTTTTCATTTCCCTGGAAAAAAAACTGGAAACTTAAATAAAAGTCAGACAGAAGCCTAGATGCTAGTTAAAGGAAGTTACGCAAATTGACCATGATACACACTACTTACAAAACAGAAATCCCAAACACTTTATGTATTAACTCTCTTGAGGTTCTAAAATCGTCTGATGTAATATTGATCATGAAAGTAATTGAATAATTTAACAGAAAGAGAGTGGAACTGCTTCACAGTAATGGAAACATAATATTATTAAATGTGTCTCTAACGACACAACCAACAAAAATATCACTGCTACAGAGCTATTAATTCCATTGACTCAATCAATTAGGAAAATTGTTGCATCTATGAATTTCTAGAATACAGCTTTTATATTCGGTTTAGGATCATTCCATGAAATCATTTCGCATAATATATAAACTCATTTATTTCATATGCTTCTATTAGTTTATTGTTCGTAAGAATTTAACAATTATTAATGCATGAATGAAATTATTAATGTTACATGGACGTAATTTTACCATGTACATAAATTCATAATAGCTAATAAAATATCACACACTCACAAAACTAAAATTATTAAATATTAAAGCTATTAAATTGAAAATATTACAAAACTGATATATAAATTATATGTATGGCAAAAATGAGATAACTGAATTATAATAAAGCAATAAATAAAAGCTATTTAGTAATTTTTTAGTATTAGTAGAATTTGAATTAATTATTTCACATAAGTATGACTTTTAAAGATATATGTGTGAGAACAATACAAAACAAAATGGAGAATTAAAAATATTCAATACCAAAGAAAAAAAATTATGTTCAGGAAGCAATTTTTTTGAAAAAAATTAATATAGAAATAAAAAAAGGGAAGGAAATAAAGAACATTCGTAATCTATTAACTTTAAAAATTATAAAAAATAATGTGTGATATTAAGATAATTTTAAAGTTATGTATGTTTTTATAAAATGTATTGAACCAACTGTCCTAGTCATGTCGCCGAAGAATAAAGCAAACATTTAATGTCGAACATGTTGATTACGCATGCGTGTCAGCGGAGTCATGAATGTGGAGTGGATACCAGGGCACAAATGGTTGTTGGCGATTTATGTGTTCGTACTCCTCCGCGACATTCGTCGTATTTCTCCCAAGAGGTGAATAAACTTAGTAAGGTATAAAGTAAAATGAGTTATTACAAGTGTATGAATGAAGGAGTGAGATAGTGAATTGCCGGTAAATTGGAGGCAGTCTAATAAATATCTCAGATTACAACATAGCTGAATTTAAAAGCCAATGTCGCTTGTAATTTATAGAAACATTTCCAGGACATTAGATTCCTATCAATAAGAACTGGGGAAGATCCACTAAGACCCATAGCAACAAACGAGGATCGTTATTTGATACTTTCAGCGCGGTGATACAAGGCTACTAAAAATTCACAGCTCTCACGTGAGCTGAATTCTGCCACTAGATCCAATGTTTCATGGTATGCAGTAACCAAGAAGCTCATGAAAGATAATTGTATGCCTCAAGACCCGTTGTTTGCTTCATTCCTAATAGGGCATATAATAAATGAATACAACATGCCTGGTGAACACAACAGGCCTTTCTGACCTGTACTGATTTCTTACAGATGAGTCGAGATACAACTTGGATACAGATTCTTGCCGAACCTGGATTTAGAGAGCGCCTAGTATGCGATACCATCTCTCCTTTATTAGGGAAAAAGAAAATCATGGTAGGGGATGTTTAATGGTGTTAGCAGGCATTATACTGAACGTCTCTGAACATCTGCTTGTGTTTTGTTAACTACAATAAGATATAGACAGGATACTTCAGAGTCCTATGTTGGATTCTCCTGGGGTTCAGTTAATCACGGGGTTTTGTTAATAAACGACAACGCTCATCCACATTATGATCAATCTATGGAAGATTACCTTGAGAGTGATGTTATTCGCAGCATGGATTACCAGCCGTATCTCCAGATATTAGTTCGCCCGAGCATGACTGAGACGTTATTGGGAGAGCAATTGGAACTTATTCCCCCCCCCCTCGTGAACAATCCATGAACCAAAATCAGCCTTGCTGCAGTAGTGGGATTGAATACCACATTGACTTCTCAATTGCCTCCTGTCCCGTAGACTGTCTCTATATGCTACTTGCTTAGCTGTGGGAGTGGACCATATGCCACATTAAACTTATTTTCAGCTCAATATTAAAATATGAAGTTCGGGAAAACCCTACATTATGAGCATTACTGGCGAACTTGTGTACATCAAATGATAATTAAAGAGTAAACATATTTCTCTGTTATAAATGTACTTCATACCAAATTTCATTAAAATACGTCCCTTATTTTTTTAAAAATTTGACACAATGCGCAAATTCTCTCAATTTTGCACGCTAGTGTATGCATTTAGTGTTTTCTAATTTATGTATTGTAAGATAAACTTTAATAATAAAGAATACAAAAGTACAAAAACAAAAGAAATAATTGGTATTCACATTACGTATTTACTAAATATTCTTCCGCATCAGGTAAAATACTCGCAAACACTAAATCCTAAACTAGTATCTCCTGCGGTAGCGGATAAATTCATTATCTTTCACGTAGAGAAAGAGTAAGCATAAAACGTGGTTCATGACCATGAAGTAAGAACTAATAGAAATTCAAAGCACATGGAGCAGAATATTATTCTCATGGGGAAATTGGTATTTTATCGCAAGAAATCTCTACGCAATAGCAAGGTTTGTAGTTAGAGTTCATTTGATTTACTAAATATATTTTAAGATTACAAATCTCATGTATTATAAATAAGAATAAGTAATTAAATATAAAACTATATGAATACAAAATTATAAATTCAGAAATTGATTTTTCGGAATTTTGATTTAAATACTGAATTTGAATAAAAAAAAGGGAGATTTTTTTGTAAAAAATGTTATACATGAATTATTATAATTCATAAAAAAGGTTACTCTCTGTTTAAGTGTAATCCGAAGACAGATATATCGGCTTATTTTAACAGCAAAAATATGAAATATTTAAATTAAGGGGCATACTTGTTTTCTGTCTAAAGAGGAGGAAAAATCATTAACCTACAATAGCATTTCTTAGAATCGTTATGATATTCACTAATGCTTTGGTGAACTGTATAATTTTCAATCATCTAAAATTTTGTATTAAAAAATTTACATAATCAAATAGGCTTCATTTCTATTTGGGAATTTAGAATTAAATAAAATTCATATGTTATTATAATTAAAAATTAATTTCAATGTACAAAGAAATCAAATCAAATATCAAAGTTTAGTTTAGTATATCTTCCAGTTTGTGTTTATATTTAGGAAAAAAAATTAATTTCTTTATGCATCAGTTACATAATTTTAAATTTAAAAGCAACCGTAGGCATTAAAAATAAAAAAGCTGATATTTGTAGGAAAGAAAGCTTCCTTACTTAGTTTCTTTATTAACTTTTCAAATATTCTAAAAATAAATTGAAAAAAAATGTTGGCAATTAAAATTACAGTATTAACTCAAAACACACGTAGAAACCTTTGAATGTGAATTGATAATTGTTACTTAAGTTTTGTTTTCGAAATATGTTGTTTTGCACAAAGACAATTGAAATCAGGTTGATTTCTAAAATTAGTACTATCCCATTGAACGACATTATATTTCGTATATATATCATTACTTGCATGTGTGTATAGAGAGAGGAAGACAAATATTAGTATTATTATATTTATTACTCGATAATCACACTCATTTTTGTAAGTTTTTATTAATTATAATTGAAATAAATTAAATTCGAGGGGTTGAATTTTGAACAAAAGTGTTTTTATAAAGAAATCACTTGGATGGGTATATGAACTTCGTTACATTAAATGATAAAGAAATCAATATTATCTAATTTACTGTGACTACCAATTGCATCCTGATTATACTTTAAATACATTCTAAGAAATTGTGATAATATCAGATTTACATGTGCATCTTATCAACGCTAATTTCCCAATGCAGTTGCATGCATTTTTTTATTCGAGGTATGAAGTAAGACATTTTCCGTTTACACAGCAATAAATAATTTGTTCTATCAATTTTTTTATTCATTAAGTTGATTTACCCCTATATTTTTCTGCTTATGAAATACACCCCCCCCATATATATATATATATATATATATATATATATATATATATATATATGAGTTATTGAACCAATTAACCTCTTTACAATTTACTGCAAGTTTTGGCGGGGCAGAGTGTCGACTTTTAAACTGATCATCGCGATGGACCCTCTTGATAGTCAAAACACCCCTTCTTCTAACATTTGCTTTCACAAACACACTTGGTGTACATTTGTCGATTGAGCATATGTTTTCTAATATTATCTTTCAAACTTTAACAAAACAAGTATAATTTTGGAATATTATGTATGTAAGATTTGGCCTGTTAGGTGGTTAATAAATACAACCATCATGATTGCATTCTATATTAGCAAGTTAAATGTTTTTAGATGTAATTAAACTGATTCCTTAATTTTAATATATAGGTATATGTAAACTAAACAAATACAGACGAGCATTAGTTATGTTGGATAAATGAATTTTATCCTTCTGGAAACATGATCAGATAAATAAAAAAATGGTCAATTCGGGAATTAGGTTTTAAATGTTACTTAACACCGGGATTCAATACAGGAATCTCAAAAAGTATTATTGCTAGATTTATTCTAGATTCTCAGCAGAAATGCATATCACCAGCCCTATTTTGTGTCTACTTCATACAGTACTTGTTTGGTATGGCAACTGTGATGCAGCGGAATTGATGCAAAAAATCTGTGTGTAATGTCTTTTAAAATGTATCGTGCAGATGGAAAATATGCATGATACATAACCATGAAGTTATAGATGCGTCTTGTTAATAAGGGTAATTTCAATTATAAGCAAGCGAGAAATAAAAAAAAACGATCACAATAAATGTGTTTAGAAGATGATAGAAAAAAAAACTGAAATTTTATGAATTGTCATTATATAATTACATTCTACATATGGTGAAAAGCACTTTTGGGTTACCATGTCTACAGGTATATAATACCGAAATATTTAAACATGAACTATAAAAAAATGAATATTCTGTTTGAAATAGAATGCATTTATAAATGCTAGAGTTCGCTCAGGTTCATTTAACAATATTATTTAAAAACAATTTTTTTTAATAAAAGTTTCATTCTCAGGCTGAGAGAATTTACACTCAGATTTTTCATGAAAGGAAATATTACGTGATATCTTTAAGACAAAAAGGTGTATAATAATTTTTCTGTATGTATATGATAATTAGAACAAAAAATGTATATAACAAGTAGAACAAAAAATAGGTATAGTATCTTACAGAACCGTATTGTATCAAAAATTAAGAAATAAATTCTAAATACTTTGATAATAAATTGCTTACGTAATTAGAGAAGATCAATTTGCTTTTCTTAAGACATACGTATATTACAGTACATTATTCTGGAAAAGAATCCTACATGTATTTTAAATATTTGACTGAGCATACGGGGGGTGGGGCATCGAAAAGTTTAAATTATTACTGAGAAACTACTGAAATATCTGGATAAAACGTATTTTGCCTCTAATAATTTTTATATATTACTGCTATTAATGCCGATTTGTTTGGTTTCCAGCAGCCATAGAATGAAGTAATCTACAATACAGAAAACATAAGAATTTGATCAATTAAGTTTTACAAGGTGTGGCTATTAAATAATGAGACGGGCCTGAAAAACATCTTATAGTCAATTCATAAATATTTGCTTATCTTCACTTTAAATATACATCCCTATTTTAGGATAAAAGTTCGAAACGGCACTGGAAGACTTCTTATGTTATGTCCTTCAAGACGCATGCCGTTTTCTGTTCAACAGCTTCAACAACTAAGATTTATTCCTTTAAATGCAGATTTCATCTTAGGAAACAGATAACAGTCGCATGGCTCAAGCTCCAGCTAATAACATATATAGTCTAATACTAGGATACAGTGTTTGGCTAGCAGCCTCTTGACAGACAATGTCAAAAATTGACAGTCTTGACAAACAATTTCAAAAACGGCTTTTCCAAGTTTCATGTTAAATTTCTTAACAATTCCTTACTCTCTTATCATTTTTATGATGAAAAATTAAAAAAAAAAAATCTAACTCAAATGCGAATGAAGATAACAGGAATACATCTTTGTTTACAGAAGTGAGTGGCACTGCATTCAATAGCGAAGGCTTAACGCTTAACATCTATCGGTCACTGGTGTTTGGCGCATGCGTATTTGTTCTGTTGCAATGTCAGTATCAATATTTAATAGTCACACCTCGTATAATGACTACCTTCGAAAGTCGCAAAATGTTATTAGAAATGTATAACTAAGTAGAGAAATGATATCTAAGTAGAGAAGTCACAGGAAAAATAGAAAAAAAAAAAAACTAAGTATTTAAATTATTTTTGTAGTAATAACTAAGAATTCATTCCACTCAGGGACAGTAATTAAAAATAATGTAGAAGACAGCTTTAGTCAAGATTTCCCTCACTAGATGACTGCATAAGTCAGCCAAACAACATGTGGCTTGTTGTTAGAATAAAAAAGTAATCCTAATTATTAATTAATTAAAATTTAAAAATAGCATTATAAAATATTATTGATACACTATATAATTTAAAACAATATTTATTATTTTTTTTAAACTTTATTCATTTATATTTCTGTATTTAGTATATTAATATTTTGGTTAAATTGTGATCATACTTTAACTGTAAATTGAACTGTGACCATTAAAAAAAAACGTAATTTGAGTCATTCTGCTTGCAGCTTCCAAAACATGATGTCGTGTAACTGATATCGGGTGAAAAATAAAATTCCATGATGATCCGCAACTGATGAATAAGAAATCACAATTGCTTTTTTTCTACTTAACGCCACCTAATTAAATTAAGTCCAACTTATTCACTATCTGAAGTCGCAAAAATCGTTTCCGATAGGAAAAAATAATTGGTGACCCGGACGTGATTAGGATACTGCAGCTTATTTCAATTTACGGCTTTCTAAAACCAAACAAACCGTAGCTGTAGTTTGTAAGCATTACGACAAAAGGATCAATTAATATGTAAAATAAATTTCAAAGAAATATGATGTAGAATAATTTTCCTCCAGATATAAATTTCATTTGTTTAATTCTTCGTAATAAAAAAAAAAGTTACGAATGCTCTCATAAAAAAATAATGTTAATTAGAATAGATTGAAAAAATATACAAAAGCAGAATGACATTATTCGTTTCATTTGTGTCCATTAGCACGAATATCAAAAATGTCTCCGCAGTCAATAATCTCATTTACGAAAATGGCGTTATCTAACCGAATGCAAAAAAAATATTTTTTGATTTACGTAACTAATTTCCTTTTAGTATATGTTGGTTTTTCTTATTAATATGCCAGAAATATTCAATTCTTCTTGATAAGTTCTTAATCTCTGAATTCTGTTTTCGTGAAGCATAATCCTTCCTTTTTATTAATTGATTGGAATTGGATATTCTAAATCGTATTACAGACTCCTTTTTATGAGTGGAAAATATTCGTATTAGGAAAAGACTTAGGGCGTATTTTCCAAATGTAATTAGATGATTTTTTGCTTGACAAATTACCTTTGATCGGAGTAATCGTTTTATTTTGTTTTGAATCTAGAATCTAGAATAAGTGAGGTCTTTCGATAACATTCGAACTTGACTTAATATCTTTTCTGATATGATCATCACAATTAGCTTACAATCAAGATATATTTATTGATTTTTTCTCTATAAAATCTCATATTTTTACTGATATGAATTATCTAATTCTAAAATAAATTTAAATTGACATACATGTTTATGTTTTTTCATCATGTAACTCATATTTTTATTTGCGGAAGCGGATCAAACAGTACCCGTGTTAGAAATGGTGTAATTAACTATGACACGTTGGACTATCCACAGTTCTCACTTCCTTAACCTCGGGGACTTCTATCAATTCAAATTGTATAAAATTACAATTTCTTCCCAGTTAAAATGAAACCTAATTAAGTATCCTAGATGTAGATAGAAATGAATTAAAGTGAGTTTTATATAAAGACTCAAAAATAAAATATAAATAAAGGAAAATGAAGGGAGATCTTCTTTAAGAGAATTGTTTTGGAAATTGAAATTCTTCTATTAGTTTTGTATATTGAAGGATGTTACACAAACAACATTACTCAACTTAGTTATCTTAGAAAAAAATTGTAAAAGTAAAAACAAATGGATTAGTAAGATAGATTTCTTATTTTATTCATAAATTGAGACTGTGAGTTAGATTGAAATACTAGAGAAAGCGACTTAATTATTTATCTTTGGTTTTGATGGTTGCTTCGTTTGTAGTGTGCATTGCTGAATTGAGATGTTTTTTTTTTATAAAGGTGTTTCCACTTATTTTGGTTTAGTAGCATTTTGATAAATTGTAATTCTCTAAAGTGTCATTGGATAAATCCACAAAAACTGTGTACACATACTTTTTTCAGTACCATATCTGAGAAACAGCTTAGAATTACTTAATCTCTATTGCGGAATTTCTGATTTTTTTTTATCTTTAGATATGTTTTGTGGTACTTCATTAGAATTTTATTTTTGTACCTTGTTGTTATTTTTATATTGCTGGTTTTAAGTGCACTTTAACTTTTAATTATTTTCATGCTTAAAATGTATTCTCGAATATTATGTGATATTATTGTCAGCAATTTAATTATTGTTTTTTACATTATAGCTTTGCATTCCTTAAATGATAGACGATTAGAGGTACCTTAATTTATCTTTAATGTTTTGTAATTTTCATTTAATTTAAAATAGGGATTTTTTTGCAAAACTTGCACTTTAATATCTTTAATTTTTGTTAATTTAATTTTTTTATAAGATATGATTTCCAATTTATATACATATTAAAAACATAAGTTTAATTAACATGAATATATATACACCCTTTTTCACAGTAATATGGTCCCGCTGTGACGTAAATCTACGTAACAAAGCAGAATTGCATACATAAGGAAAGCTAAGCTTTGGAAGGCGAATTTATCACGGAAGCCTATTTCAAAATAAGTAAGTAAGAAAATTTAATTGATTTTGAACGGGATATGAAACTCAATATAAAAAAAGCTGCTACGAATATTATTTTTTTATTTTATCTACCTTCTTAGACTACTTTTCTTCTTTTAAAAAGTCTAATTAACAAATTCATTATCTCATTTAGACCCTTCTAAAAACATCGTTATGTCCTAAATTTAAAAATTCATTTGAGAACTCTTTGCTTATTTGTAAAAACAACTTCGAAAAATAACAAAATGCTCGCATAGAGAAATAGAATCAAAGGAATTTAGAATGCATTCTTTCGCAAAATGAAGTAATTGAACTCAAGAGCGTCTTTCGCCATGTGGTAAGAAATCCTTGTAAAGCTTAGGTATTGATAAGACTACGCTTTGCTTTCAAATCTAACAAAACAGATAGAATTAATTGAAGTGCCTCTCATCATGAAAGCTATGAAAATCGTAATATCTCCAGCAATTAAATAAATTAAAGTCGTGCCTAATACCAGAACTAATTTGAATTGCGATTGCTTGAGATACTTATAACACCTTCTCTAGGGACAGTATTTGTTTTCTATATCCTCCACGACTTTCTTCATATTCACAACCTCTCTATTAACTGCTCGAAATAGAATTTGCAAAGCCTCATTAAGTAATGAACACACTTAACGGCTTTTGTAATTTTGATTTCAGTTGCCAACTTATCCTAAATCCTTACCGTAGTCTTAATAAGCAATTATGAATCCCCAAACTTAGAAAATGTGATGTTAGAGTATTAATGGGACTCGAGATGCAACTCATTAAATAGGTCTTTGTGGTAAATTTTGATGCTCTAGGATTACGATATAAACTATCGATTAAAATTTTAATTTGATTTTATCCTTGAAGTCATTATAAACTGCACGGTAGACAAAAATTCATATAGTCCTCAATATTCATATTTAACAAGAATACTTAGACTTTCTTAGATAATATATAATCATATTATTATAAAATAATTATCGCTGTTAAATATTTTTAATTTCATTTAAAGAGAGTCATTAATTTATGGGGAACATGAACTTTTTCAAACAACGTCAACAAATATCCTGATATTTTTCTGATATTTGTAAAATCGAACTTAAGCATTTGCACCTTCAACTCTTCCTTTTGCAGTTATATAAAGAAAGTATTCACTATTCAGAAGATGTATTTTGACTAACTGATGACGTTTTTTTTTTTTTAAATTTTGCTACGTTATTTATTGACATAAGAATACAAAAATGATATTTATCTCAGCTTTATATTTCACACACAACAATTTTGCTTTTTATATATTCTTCTCTTTCCTCATATGGTTCGGTTAAGCGCAAATAATTAACACGGTATAACAAAGTGATCTACTGCAAAGAACCTTAGCCAGGAGTTGATTTTGAGCCTTATTGTCACGAAGATACAAGGAATTACATCGCTATTGTAAAGAATTAGGTTTATTACAAGAACAGAGCAACATCACAGGATTTTATACACTCACAGACTATTCGATAAACATCTAATTTGAATAAAAAAAAAGATCTACAATCATTCAGATGTTAGATAAGCAACAGATGTTTTTAATTCAGAATTCAGTCTTTGTATAAAAATACCGCAGTTGGGATTTGAAACCCACCGATTGAAATACAGTCCAAAGTTCTGCAAACTGAACCACAGAGATAGCTGTCTTTCTCACTTTTTGTGGAAATATATATACGTGTGTGAGGTTGGTGCGCTATAGCGATGAGCCCCCCTAAAAAATATAATGGAAATTCAATTGTAGAATGAAATGTTGCTAACAAATCACATCGGAATATGATAAAATGATTGCCTTGCTGTATGGGACTATGAAGGTAGAAAAATTACAACTTCAAAAATCAGAGACGGACAGTTGAAGAATTAGTGACGGTTAGATGAGGTTCGTTTGGAAAGTACCGAGCTCGATGTTTTCATAGATGAGAATGGGTGATATTTTCCCCATTGTTAACATTGTTCTGTAAATAATAATAGTAATCGCCATTAAATTTTATTACTTATTCCAAAGTTCTGTAATAATTTAAAGACAGTAAATAGTGTATATATTGTCACGGAAATTTCCTCTCCGTTAGCATGTGGGGAGGGAAAATCCTGTCCAACTCGAAAGATAACGAAGATTTCCAACAGATACACGTTGCTTCTTCGCAAATTCACCCGACAAGCTTCTCCTCAAGTGCCGACTGCGTTCAGTCAATCCTCCAATCGATGTCTTTAATAGATTCTTCAAAGACTGGCTCTCCGTAACAGTTCCACTAGATTCAGGAAGAATCTCCAGTAGATTTTCTCTTCCACGATTTCCGATTAGTCTACACAGCAGACTCTACAGACAAACTGATTCCATTCACAGAGCAATTCGTTCGCCAGACATCCTTCAATTTCAGCATTTGGCGTTGTATTTATATCATTCCAAGCTGGGCGTGACGTGATATGGGGATGTTCTTAAAAAGCTCGTTTCTTTCTTCCGTTCCAATTTTTCACTTATTCCAACGACTACTTTTCATTGGTCGCAAAAGTCATCAATTGTTCGCCAAATATGTCGCAAAGGTAACGGGGTCTTTGCTTAAACTCTCTTTTAGCTGGTGACATCTCTGTGAATCGATCATTTTCTTTATTAGAGAAGCTTTGCAGGCTAGCACGAACTCATGTTCGTAACATTGTTCCCCATCTTCAAAAACAGACGTCCTAAGCGAAAATCGAAAGGGAAGAAAGTTACGGTCTCTTCTTAAGTTTCCCCATGTGACGTTACGCCTGGTAGGGAATGGTATAAATGCGCCTAAAGCTGCAGCTAGAGGATCAGTTTAGCAAAGGAATCGGTCTATGTTAGGAATCAGGTGTCTGAGGAACCTGCATTGTTAACCGATCGGGAAATCGAAAACGAATGAATCTGCTGGTGATTCGGTCCGAATCTAGCGGAATTGTTTTGGAGAATATGTCTTGGGAAACTCTGTTGAGGAGGTCTATCGGGGGATCAACTGAACGGAGGCATTTGAAGTGAAGCGTGTCGGGTGAATTTGAGAAGAATCAATGTGTATCAGCTGTGTTTCGTCGGATTCTGCCCTGGAATTGCAGAGTATTACTGTGGAGCTGTTCACAGTGAGGAGTAATAAGTTAATGAGCTGAACGTTGATGAAATAGCTGTTACAGTTCTTAAGGTGTACTTTGTTCCTGTATATATATATATCACTGAATTGCGCAAGTACTGTGAATTATTATTCCCTAAAGTGGGTTACTTCTGTGTTGTACTGAATACTTACGAATAAAGAGTTATTTATCAAATTCCTCCGAGGTGGACATGATTTTCACTACCCACTCTCGCATGGAGAAGAAATTTCCCTAACAATACATACATACATACATATATATATATATATATATATATACATATGTGTGTGCATAAATTAAATATTACAATTAAATTGTTTACTTTCCTGTACCTAACAATTATAAGGGAAGTTCATTTTATTTCCTGATACAATTCCATTTAATTTTTTAATTTATTCAAACATGTGCTAAAAATCATCATAATTAAGCATATTCCCACTTTTCGAAGTTGTAGGGATAATCTCTACCATACATATATTGTGTCCATATTAAATACTTAAATTTCCTTAAATCTAATACCACGTGTTATGAATAATACTTGCATAAACTTCCCAAATATGGAAGTTTTCACTCTCTTCTGATCTAGTTATTGAGACGAGAAATCTCTAGATCTCTTCTGATGTAGTTACTGCAGCAAATTTCGTGATGCATCCTATCACTTTCACTTTCATTGAACGTAAAATAAATAAATTTTAATTCAGAGAATTATTATTTCTTAAGCTATGACTGTAACTAAAATAGTATCATTAATTCATTATATGTATGTGTGTTTGTGGCTGTGTATTATTATTAATTATATAGATATATTTTTATTATTATAGATATTTAAATTGAGTTTGTATTTTTTTAATTCCCAGAATTAAAAAAAAATAATTTTAATTATAAACCTTTCTCTAGACTAAGGATTTACGATCGCTAAGGTAAATAAATAAATACATTTTATTTAGATATAACTGCAATATTAGCGACAAAAATATATTATAGAATGTATTTGAACAACCCATTGTCCATTTGAACAAAAATAATTTGGATTATAGATTAATTTGTTGTGTTATATATTAAATGCTATTGCTCCAATTGCATAAAATCAGTGTTGAAAATGTAAATCCAACATAGCCCCAGGCCAGAGTAAGACCTGTTGAATGTAAAATTATAAAAACACATCACTATAAATAATCAAAAACTCTCAAACGTTAATGCTTGGATTTTTTTCAAAAAATGTATGTATTTTCTTTATTATTACTTTATAATGTTATTAATTATCACTCTCTAAAATCATGACACATTGAGCAATAAGAAATGAGAATCAATTATTTATTGATCGATTTATGTTTTAATCAGATAGGTCATTTAAAATTAATGTTCTTTGGACTATTTTTCATGCATGATTGTATTAATGATATTAGTAATGAGACATAAATTCAAATTCATTTGAACTGTTTTAATTTAATCAATATTTTTTATGTAAGAGAATTAAAATCTCAAATATAAATCACTAGAATGAACTTCACATTAAATATATCGAGGCTCAAAGTCGTTTTTTCGGCGTTTTGGAAGTTAAACGAGGAGGTGCCTGCTCAGGTGTCGTCGGACCGTCGTCATTAGCCCTAAATTTGTAGCATGTGTGACGCTATTAAAACCAAAACAAATTAATCGGTAGGAAAGCATGTGGGGTGTTTTATACCCCACCCCTACAAAAAACTGAAATATTCACAACTTGTGAAACTGAAATTCTTTACCGCATTCAGTAGCCGAGTTTCTAGTAGTGTTTGATCCTCAAAACCGGATTTCAACTGCATATGTGTTCCAGAAAAAGTTATATTAGTATTTTATTGCAACTGGGGTGTGACACACCCCAAGTGACTATCCGCTTAAGTGTTTTTCTGAAGGAATATTTATTTGAGAAATTCATTTCTAAAGTGTAAATCTGAATATTTCTATAAGCAAGCAATTCTTAAACCTTAAACTATTTGAAATTATATGTTTAAAGTTTTCTTAGTGCATTAAGGGAAAAAGAAGGAGTCCCTATGAATTAGAGATGCAAAGGCAGAGAAATTTATTTGAAACTGTTAAAAGTGATGAAGATTGCATTTCGAAAATTAAGGATGATATTGATAATTAAATATTTAGCGAACATAACACAGATACAACAGAAGAAGATGATTTGGATTATGTTGATTCTAAAGGTGACGATATTTCAGAGGATTTTGTTACAAAAGATGGAAAGATGGTGGGGAATAAAAAAGAATTTTATACAAAATGTAAGAGTTCGTTACAGAAAAACACGAATGATATAAAAGATGATAAATATCTGTGCCAAGAACACGTGAATTTATTTTGTTCAAAGTGTAAGCAGATAACATAAGCATTATGTATTAGAAATGCCATAAACGTAAGTATGATGTTTATTTGCTATTATCTTATCTTATATTTGCTATTATCTTATTTGATGTTTATCTTAATTTTAACGCTCTTCAACCTAATTTTTGAAATTATTTTTTGTAACTAAACTTTTATTCACGAATTTTTAAAGAAAAACAGCTTTTTAAGTAAATAAATTTATTTTTTATCTTATTTTAAGTAGTGGGGTAAATGACACTCCACGCGCCTGCTCTAGTAACATTGCGAGACGATCCTTCAACCTGGTTAAAATGAACATGATTTCTATGGAAGAATTATTTTCGATTAAAATGCAATTATCTGTTAAAGTAAAGTAATAATAGAAATGTACTAACCTCATGTCGTTCCTTCAGTAAATTCTTTTTTTTTTACATTTCAGCGATAACATTAAATTTGACAGTCTCTTTCTATTATGATACTATGTGGTACGATTTAATATTTTGTGTATTCTAGTACGGTTTGCGATTCACTTATTCTACTATTTTGTGTTCGTGTTCCTTTTTTTTTTCTGTTTAACGTTAGATATCAATTTTATGTTTCTGAACTGGTACTGTTCCCAATTATTTTTTAACTCAAATAGTACAAGAAAGAAATAGTTTATCTTTTGTATCAAATGGCAGCTTTTGTGAGTCTAACTGAATGTAAATGCACTTGTCGGAAGATTTCCGTGAGAATAGGGTATCGCTTAAATTTGGCATTATGATTATGTATTATTAAGCTGTGAATATTTTGCCATATTTATTTCTGAACTAGGTGCTCTTATCTGTAATTTTTAAATATAATCAGATAATATGACTCTTTCCATAAGTACATATCTTACATTCTCATTTGTTGCCTAAAGGCTTCTGTATAGCTTAGCCAGTTTCAACCACAACGAACAGATAGTTCGTTGCTCAAAAAGATTAAAACTGGCTAGAAGCTGTGGAACTTGTAATATTTTGTGAGATTTCAAATAGTATCCTGATTTCTAATACAAGAGATGTTTCCTACTGTAGATGAATGAGATAGAGAAAAGTGTGAAAATCTGTCAGAGATTACATTCGCTTAATTTGGATATTTTGAAAACATAAAATCTAAAATTACAAGGATATTTATTAAGTTTTTGATGTCACTTAAATTTAATTTGCACGCTCTATTAAAGATGTTTCAAAAATAATGAAAAAGTCTTTCGAAATAAAATTTGTAATAGCGTTCTAAATATTTCACATTTATGACGTCACGGTATATAATTTCTAGCATCTTATAATTAAATTTACTTTTCCTAAAACTTATGTTTAATTCAACATTGAAAATATAGCGAAATTTTAAAAAAAAATGTTTGGGTGTGTGAATTTCATTTCCTGTAATATATATTTTTCTGAATCAAAAGAGTACACAAAAAATATGTCTCTTTCAGTTGAGCTTATGTATTAAAAGAACAACCACATAAGACATTTCACTGAGGATTTAAATAAACATAAATGTCCACATAAAATATCTATTTATTTATAATTTATTCAACTATTTTAATATAACTTGCTAACTTTGAAATAAAAAACACATTTTATGTAGAATAAATGTAGAAAAACAAATATGTAAGGACAATACAGTTAGTGCTTGATCAAATAAAGCACGAAAGTATTTTCGCTAACTAGATTCCTAATTGGATGTCCGAGACAGGTACAGATGACTGGTTAAGATAGATGCACATGGGATTTCTTGTTGTATGTATTTCTCCCACTTTTATTAACTCAGGTATAAAAGAAACTTTGAATGAGATTAATTATGTAATGTCTTAAAACTTCACGAAGAAGTTAAATAAATAAAAAGTGAGTTTTTTTTTTAGTTCATATGTAGTTTTCAGTTTATCTCACATATTACAAAAGTAATGAATTTGCAGGCTTACATTAAGATTGAAAAAAATTATAGCAAAATAAAATTAACGTAGGGACTATAAATTAAACATTATTTTTATTTACAATTTAAAAAATATTTAACTTACATCTTAAGATTCTGATAAATTATGTTGAATTAGAAAGAGGCAGAAAGAAAACACAAATCACTGAAAAATTCGATTTAATAGGACTGATTTTTGCTAAAGCCGTTTAAAATTAAAGGTTCTATTCTTATGTTTTTAACTTTTAACTGTATATTAATGATAACGTTCTTAAATATAAATGAACAGAAAAATGTTTTCAAGTTAAATAATTTTTATAGTTTATTCTGTGATGATAAAAGCTAATTTTCTCTGCTAAAATCTGTGTGGAAATGTTAACTTTCTTTTGAAGAAATATTATTCCATGTAACTATTTTAAATTAAATATTTATAATAAAATGTGAATACTGATCTTATTTTAACACATATAAAATAAACATTTCTGAAAAAAAAAACATTTTACACGAATATTATTTAATGTTTTAATTTGTTTTCAAAATATTTTAATGTCTTAAAATTTCTTCCTCTTCTACACAATAATATTTTGAAACAACTGTTTTTTGCAAAATTTCTTAGAATGTTTTCTCACAATTCTGCGCTTAATCTTAGTTGTAATTTTCTTTTTAGTTTTGCATATTTCTTTTTCATCAGTCATGATGAGAAACAATAAAAACCTGTTATATCGAGTACTGTGAATTAGTTAAGAAAATAATTATTTACCTAATGCTATGTCCCGTTCTATCTAATTCCATGATTGTCTGACTTATTCTTTTCCTCAAATTGTGAATGGTTCAATATTACGAGGTCCGTTGCCAATAACCCCCGCGTTGCTTCTAGTACAAAGTTAATAAAACTAATCAGACAATCAATAATGCATAAAAAGGAAGAAAACATGTTTGTAAAACTACCACATAAAATAAATCAAAGTTTTATATTGATTACAAGTAAGAAGCTCTAGCATTTTGAATATATGATTTTCATGAAAAATAAACTGAGAAAAAAAGGCATCTTACAGTTTAGAAGGTCAATTAAATTATTTGGCACAATGTTAATTAAAATTTAAGTAACCAATAAATAATGTAGCTTACACTATTAAATCTTATTAATATATTTAAAAAAGTCTTGGAATTAATATAAAGTAACTGAATTATTTTAGTGTTTTGGTGATACTTTAGGATGATTCGTGCACTTAAGCAATTTTCTGTAATTTTATTTACAATGCCTCAAAGAAATTCAATATTGATTAACTTTATTAATATGCTACATATAAAATCAAATTGTGTTTTTAATAATGCTATAGGGATTGAAATTTGATTTTTTTAATTCTATTAATAACAGTTTATATGAAAAGCAACAGGTTCTAATTGACAGTTGGCAGATTAAAACCTATGCATTTGTTACATATTTGTGCATAAATATGAATTTATTTTACTCATTTAAAGATTGAAAATATTTTTTAAATGCTTAAAAGTTAGAGCATAATCATTTGATATTAAATTTGTGATTGTTTAGAATTTGTTGTATTTTAAATTTAAAAAAATGTTTCCAGTAATATTGGTTATTTCGCGAAAGGCTTTGTTTTTACCCAGTAGCATAAGTGGTTATATGGTTGCACAGGTCAAATAACATAAAATACCTAGACAAATAATTGAAGAACTCAAATACCAAATTATTGATAAATATTAAGATTTCGAATTGTTGAAGAACGTAATATGAATGATAATACTTTAATAAAGCTCAGCGATTTATTTTTCTATTTTAGATTTGCTTCATATACATATATAGTGGTAGAATTTTCATGTGAAAAGTATTCCAATTTAAAAACGCATAGATTTCAACATCATAAAATACAATTGTATGCATTTTCTTTACGTTTTCTTTTGCAACGCAAGATGAAAACAATTTTCAAAATGTACATGTTTGAATTTATGCTGAGTCTTAAGAAAAGGAATATGTTTGAATTCTTCAACAATAACATGTATTTCTGAAAATAGAAGAAATCACCCTCGACATTTTAAACTTTATTCTTTGATATTTTTCAGTGTATTTCCCTTAAAATTAATGTTCTATATATGTAGGTCTTATGAATCATTGCTTAGGTAATATGTAAAAAAAACATATATAGTTAATTTTAATTGGTTTATATATATATATATATATATATATATATTGGGTTGGCAACTAAGTAATTGCGGATTTCACTCATAGATGGCGTCAGTTCAATTTTTAGGTTTGCAGACGTAGTACAAATGTAAAACACATTTTATTATTTGATAGTTGGCAATTCAGCTGTCAATCAGTAAAAAAAGTTTTTTGATCGGTTGCGTAGTTTTCGCTTAGCCTTCGTTGAAGAATGCAAAATCAAAAGGAACATTTTTGTCATATTTTGCTTTTTTATTTCCGCAAAGGGAAAAACACATCGCAAGCTCATAAAAATTTTCGTGATGTTTATGGTGACGAAGCCTTAAAAGAACGGCAGTGTCAAAATTGGTTTGCCAAATTTCGTTCTGGTGATTTTTCACTCAAAGATGAAAAACGCTCTGGTCATCCAGTTGAAGTTGATGACGCCCAAATCAAAGCAATAATCGATTCGGATCATCACAGTACAACACGTGAGATTGCAGAGAAGCTTCATGTATCACATACATGCATTGAAAATCACTTAAAATAGCTTGGCTATGTTCAATAACTCGATATATGGGTTCCTCACGAACTGAAAGAAACGCATTTAAGGCAACGCATTAACAGCTGCGATTTGCTAAAGAAACGTAATGAAAATTATCCATTTTTAAAACGACTGATAACTGGCGATGAAAAATGGGTTGTTTACAACAATATCAAGTGGAAAAGATCGTGGAGCAGGCCAGGTGAACACACTCAAACAACATCAAAAGCTGATATTCATAAAAATAAGGTTTTGTTATCAGTTTGGTAGGATTACAAAGGAATTGTCTACTTTGAACTCTTACCACCCAACCGAACGATCAATTCTGATGTCTATATTGAACAACTAACGAAATTAAACAATGCAGTTGAAAAAAAGCGGCCCGAATCGACAAATCGAAAAGGTGTTGTATTCCATCATGACAATGCAAGGCCACACACATCTTTGGTCACTCGGCAAAAATTATTGGAGCTTGGTTGGGATGATTTGCCGCATCCACCATATAGTCCTGATCTTGCACCATCTGATTACTTTTTGTTTCAATTTTTACAAAACTCCTTGAATGGTAAAAATTTCAATAATGATGATGATGTCAAATCGTACCTGATTCAGTTTTTTGCTAATAAAAACCAGAAGTTTTATGAACGTGGGATTATGATGCTGCCTGAAAGATGGCAAAAGGTCATTGATCAAAATGGGCAATACATTACAGAATAAAGTTATTTAGTTCCATGAAAAAATTGTCTTTGATTTTCTAAAAAAAATCCGCAATTACTTAGTTGCCAACCCAATATATATATATATATATACCTAATCGTCAATCTATTTTATTATAATAATAATACTTCAAATCCACAATAGAAAATCAAAAGGAATTGAATTGTTCAAGCAAAGTTTTGCAAATTACAGATTAAGCCACCAAAGATTATAACTCTTTATAATTAATTATTAAATCATTGAATATAATATTAGAATTAAGGTGAAAGTGCGATTAAAATAATATTATTATTCACTTCATAGCATATTGTAATGAATAATATTACTCTATACCTATATTAAAATTAAAGCAAACGATAAATTATTAAATTCAATACATTTTAAAATAAACGTAACTATTGCTTACATAAAATGAAAGAGAAAAGTCATGTGTGCTTCCCAATTTATATTGAAAAGTAACTGGGGTACCTATTTATACATTTTTGAAAACAAAATCACCTTTATTGGTTAAAAATTGTTTCACGCAAAGTCTCGTTAAGTACACATTTATTCATTCAAATGTCACTACTTTTTTTAAAAAAATTATTACTTTATTGTTCTGTTAAATATTAGAGTTAAAGCAAATCATAAAATATAATTACTCAATTACTGTATTTAAAATTACATTATTATCAAACGATAAAATATACATGTCTAAGCAATATTGGAATCAAAGCAAAAAAATTATTAAATTTAATTTATTTTAAACAAAATATAATTTTTACTCAAATGAAATGAAAAATACTCATATGCATTTTACAAATTATTTTGAAATGAGATCTCGTGACCATTTTATATGTTGCTTAAAAAATAGCCCCTCGATCGCTAATATTTATACCATTTTTTAAATGTATTTAAGAATCTGATTATAAAATACTGAGATAATTCTACAACATTTCCCAACAACTAATCTTATTTCATATTATATTATTATTACCTACTTATTATATTCCTACATAATGTGTGACTTTAATAATGTTATTATGATAGTAAATCTTTTAAAGGTCAGATGAGGTTATTAAGTCAGCATAAAGTATGAATAACATTTCATTGAGCTTTAAAAGTTTAAAATTTAATTTGCTACCCCAACCAAAATTACTAATTACGTAACATCTGGATAGGAGTACAAATTTTAAATGCAGTAATTATGCATTGCAAACAGTTTTCTGTGCAATTTTATAAGCGACGTACTTTCATATTCTGTCGGGAAATATGACACCGAGCTATGTAAAATTCTCATTTTAAACTCTTAACATTTTCATCAAAACTGATGTAACGTAACCACTCGCGAGTGTTAGATGTATGCATCTGCAACTCAAATATAGTTAAGACACACAATGGGAGGTTATTAAGGTTCATTAATTTCAGAACAGAAATAATGAACGAAGTCATAAATATTTACATAAATAAAGGTCAGAGAAGGTGCATCTTATATTTTCAGTCTTTGATGCTTGTATTACGCTAGTTTCAACTATTAATTATTATACATATGAAAAATAAAACTTTTGTTCAGAATTATAATAATCTATTTAAAATAATAAAATATAAAACAAAAAAGGTAATTAATAAATATTTGAGTTTCATTGACTTTTGTATGTCACAAGTAATATTGATTCCAAACTAAATACATACAGGAAAACCCTAAAAGCCTAGCAATCACACTTTAAGTTGAAAGTGGTGGAACAACATTAAATATATTGTCTATGTATAATAAAATTTCTATTTTCTACTTTGTGAGCTTAGTTGTGCGATCCCTGGCTGCAAATAGTACAATTAATATATCGGAATTTTTTCATTTCGCTGCCACAAATTTCGCCAAGCAGACTGTATTGGCAACAACACGTAGTATACACATATTCCTATTGGCGTCGGTTGTAACATTTTTGGATACTTTCTTGTGCCTGCGAAATGGATAAGTACCAACATTTCTATCTCGATGATGGTAAGAGAAACGAAAGAAAAAATCATATTCGAAGCTCTGGAGAATCCTCCATTTAGACAGCTTGCCCACGAAAATTCGATGAACGGAAAGAGTAAAATGCATGTGTTTGGACACGAGTACCTAAGCCAACGATGTTTAAAAAGGGGAATGATGGGACAAAATATCACCTCTCGTTCAAAAGCTAGCTGATATCGTTGTTCAGTGGTACAATTTGGGATTAATTTCCAAAAGGACAGATGTTCTTATAACGCGAAAGCTTGTTTCATTGGCTACATTTAAAATTAGATTTGTGCAATATGTGGAAAGTATAAATAAGTCTATCATGATGCTCTAAAATGTGTTTGATATGTTAAATGCATAAAATTCGTGTATTTGTCACGTGCGTGAAGAATGTCATATATATTATTCTATATGTCATATATTAAGAGAAACATTCTAAGATTAACTCATATGATATAGTAGTTGCGTGCAATTGGATTCCACACTCGTTTGACTTGACTAAATTATGCTTTTTTCTGTGAGGGCCCTCAAACCACAGGTGCATTGGACCCTTCCGCCAACACTGTAGGAGGTTAAGTGAATATTATTATTGATTATTTATCCTTCTTGTCTCCCCATAGGCTGAAGAAAGCGCATCATGAAATCAAAACAAGAGTTGATATGTACAATGTACATGACGGAGATCATATTTATTGCATAAAATAGATGTGTGTGTTGATAACTCGTCTTGCTTTTTACTTCCAAACTGTTTCCATTATGAAACAGGACTGGAATCTGCCAACAAACAATCTAGTATTTTATACGTTCAGTTGTTAACTTTATAGTGTTCCAGGTATACTACTACAAGGATGCTCAACAGCAATATAGTTGACTTTTCTCCGTATTTCTTACTATTTTCCATACAGGAAGAAGAAGTCCATAACTTGCTACCAAGGGTTGTGATGTCACACTGTATCATGCATATGTGTTTACTACAACTATACACCAAGTAGAATGCATTAGCCGACACCGTTCTCAAATTAAAATAGTAGTGCGAGACTTTAATGAGCAGCTTGTACATTCCTTTTTATAAAGTAAATACACATTATTTAGCTATTTTCACATGTAAAATAAGTTAATAATGTAAATTCTTACCATTTTGTTTTCATTAATTAAATTCAATAATTATATTATTATCAACAAAATACATGGAACAGTATATCGTACCTTTTTAAAATTGTATTCTTTACGGTTACTTTGTTGTGCAATTAATTTCATAAATTAATTGAAATTATTTTAATTACAAAATTTAAATTTATTACAACAATGTTTAAAAACATTATGTTTAAAGTTTTAAACCTAGATTCGTAATGGTTACATAACTGGCGTAATTATGTAACACATAGTTAGGTTAATTTATAATTTAAATGATTCAATTTTTCAGTTTTATTACTTTGAGCTTTGTCAACAATTTCATATAAGGTTGTTTATATTTTCTGTTTGGAAGACCATTGCAGCTTGATAAACGTTTCAATTACGCTTCTTTATATATTGTACATACATTAATTGTATTCTATCTTGCTCTTAAGATAAGTAATTTATCACATTTGGTCAACATGCATTTGAGTCTATTTTAAATTTATATTTGAAAGAATTTTCAAATTAACTTAACTGTATTATATTCATTTATAATCAAAATATTTATAAAGAGGAAATAAGTGTTTAGTTTCTGGATTTGTTTATTGTGATTAATAATTTGTATATCACATACATGTCTTCCGAACGCCTTAGAAAAATCATCGTGGTTGATTTACCACCTTTTAGATTAACCTCACTTATTAATAGAACACAACAAAGTAATATAAATATGTAAAAATGCAAGAAAATGCCAATTGAAACTGTAAAAGAATTATTTGGATTTTCCACTGAAGCAGTATACCCCGAGAAGAACCAAAGCCGCGCAGATTGTGATGGTGCGAAAATTGTTGTGGACAGATTTTTAGGACCAATGTGTGTTAATCGGGATTTAATGATGTGATGTGATTGTTTATTTTCGCCCTGAGAAGCAACACGATGGGAGTTATTGCTGAAGGACGTCGGTCAAGTGACGAAGATTGCAACTCAGCTCCTTTTTGAAGCTCTCTCGAAATTTCCCCACCGTACTAATGGGAAGACTTTGGTACACGATATCTTTAATGTAAAGCGAAGACACAAAATGGGTTTCGAGTGGAATTAGGACTCGAACCATTATTCGACAAAAACAAATCTGACCTCAAGTGCGCGATTTTGATCAATAGATAACCACGATTTTTTTAAGTAATTGAAGCTAAGAATGAGAATTCCAACTTGCCTCAGCATCGATACCTGTCCTCAAAAACCGGTACTTTTTGAGTCACTGTCATGTACAGTGACGTTTGAGTATAGATATGTTTGATTCGAATAGAGTTGTGTGCAAAACGTCACTAGATCATTTAAAAAAAAAACTAAATAACTTATTAATTTATTGATTATTCACATTTTACTTTTTATAAGCAGAAAACGTAATTTTTGAAAATAAATTTTATTGGTTTTAAAAATTATATCTTTTAAAGAATCACATCTTACTCTTCTAAGTAACGCGTGATTTTTTAATACTTTAGTACTAGGTCCAAAACTGTAAAATTTATAAAAATAAGCTTATGGAATTTGAAATTTATCCTAACTTTAGAATGAGAAATTATACATACCAAAAAGCAAAATTTTATACTGGAAAGAATAGACTTTAGAAATAGTTATGTAATTTAAGTAGTAATATGCAGTCCTTAATATTTCAGTTAAATTATTTTTGAACCCCTTATCCAGTTTCGAAAAGAACTACAAAAGTTATTAACGTTTCCCTCTCCACTATTTCTAACCTAAACCTCTAAGTGAATTAATAAATTTTTGGACAATCCTGTACCTACAAACAAATACATTTCCTTTTTTTTGCCTAGATTATTGAAAGGAATTCTTTTATTTTCTTAAGTTTGATTCTATTACATTGACAATGAATTATCACATAAGCAGCTTTTTCTGTTGAATAATAATGAAATGATGATACGATTTCTAGGTGATATTTCCCTTTTTAAATTTCAAAGATTTCACAAATGAGAATTTTAAAAGGTATAAATTTCAGTTATTTTAATTGCATAATTTTCGATGAATCCAAGACTTGAACGGATTAGTCTCTTGCAAAAAAGAATTCGTTCATTTTCCTCATCAGACTTGCCCTGTCCCTGGATTCTAGAATTAGCTATGTTTGAAAATTATATGCATTATTATTTCCTGCCATCATATTCTGATCAACTTTGATTGAGTGTGTATTAATGTTGCATTTAGAAGCAACACGAGGGCTATTGGTAAGACCTCGGCCAACTGACAAAGGCGACACTTAAACTGGCACTATCCCAATTTTCATGCAATCCAAAGGAAGCAGTTTTGCCCTCGACTGATGTAAATTACATCAGACCAACTATACAGCAGTATTTAGTGAAGTCAGGGCTTGAACCCATAACTGTATGGGGAAGAGTTCGCAACTTTGACCACTCGGATAATGCGACGAAAGTGATGGATATATTTCCAATATGTGATGAGTTTTGATATCTTCCAGCCAAAGACATCTCATATCGGGAAGATAATGTTAAATATGTCGAGGCCAAAAGTCCTCCCTTTGACGTGATGCTACTGGACAAAATAAAGTGTCAAAAAATGCAAATGTTATCATCATTTGATTGTGGTTCAAAATTATAATATTCGATGCCAGTTTTCTTTTTATTATGATCTTAATATCCCAATAATTGTCCATGTTATTTACCGGTGAGAAAAATTTCGAAATGAGAGATTCCTTTTACTGTAGCAATAAAGTTAAACAATTTGTGGCGAAGAGCTTCTACTCGTCTCTTGAGCCGTAACTCCGTCAAATACAACTAAGTCAATAACCTTCTAAAGGAGTCACTAGTCAAGTCTCACACAACTATTTATTTATCAGCTTTGTAATATAATGTCTAAGGTATATTTGTTCACCTTAATGACCCCTTTAGATTATTCACTTATACGACTATTATGGAATTAATACTCCCATACTAAAACCTCTCCAGTTGAAGTTTACTTGATTTCTTGAATCTCTGCGACCGCTATTACCCATAACAACCCTTGATATAATCTATCGCTTGTAAGGCATACGCCACTCGGCCCCCATCCACTAAACTTCCTTTTGCTTATATACCATCATATTTATCTCGTCTTACTTTATTTCTACCTGCCTCTAATTTGCATAATCACATTTCATTTGGGTTGCTTAGAAATTAATATTTCATGTAATAAATCTCAATTAAAGTCCTCGAGGTCATTAAAGAGAAAATCTTAAATAGCCCAACGTCACAAACTTATTTATTTCTCATATCTTAATAATGTAGCTTTCATTTTCAACTGATGAAGAATTTCCTCTGAAATGAATAAGATTTGAAACTATTTTAAGCCAAAGTGAAGATAGCGATAATTATGTATAGGACCTGCTTTGAAGCAAGCGACTTATTAAAAAGCTATCGAAACTAAAACAAAAATTAAAAGAAAGTTACATACGAGGTCGAATACATTCTTCTACGGCGAAAAAATCAAACTCTACCTTAGTTTATAATAAGACAAAAGCGATCCCTTGTTTTAGAAAAATATGTTTTAGCGATAATTCATTAAACTAATTAAGAGCATAATTACCAGTTAATGATGATGTAAAACAAGAACTTTTAAAAGGCAGCCACGTGCTTAAAAAGCTGGTATTTTGTCAAGAATGGTATTTGAGCTTGTTACACAACTTTTAACTTTTGTGATTTTCTACAAGTACTAGAAAAACATTTTTGAAGCAATTTAATGAGGTCTTTAAGTTTTGTAATAAATAATTGTATTTAAAATTTATAAAGATAGCTAGATATCCATACTATATTTTTTCATCGAAAAATATATTCGAAATGTTTTCTAAAGAATTCTTTTAAAAAATATTTTATTGTGAAATGTGTTGTTGAAAATAGATTAGTATAAAATAATATTTATTTTTTTCATTTTAGTACATACAGCATTAGATAATGTTATTATAACAAGAGCTAGATTTTTCGCATGATATGTTTAATTGAATATTTTATCGTCAGTTTTAATTTTAATACATGAAAAAATAATTTTACCGACTTTAATATATTATCAGAAGTTTTAATTTTACAGTGTTACAATCTACTTTAACATTTACTTTATCGTTTGCTTTAATTTTAATATTTAAATTGATTTTCATCGCATAATCGTCTGATTAAATTCTTGTTAAAAGTTGGGCGTTATTATCGGATTTTAAAAGCTTGTAACGACAAAATGGCGCTGGAATAAACAAAAAAGATGTCTTTGAAATAGTGATTTTATTTTAGAAATCTTATCATTCAACACAGCTATTTTTCACGGTTTTTTTTAGCATTACCATAAATGCAAATCTAACAGATGTTTTTAAGAATGAAACATGTATTTTAAATGAAATATTATTTTAAATTTCAAGAAATAAGAACAATTGCTGGCTGCATGAAAATAATATTGTAACTGATATGAAAGAAATTTCTCATTTTTTTAAATGGAATTTTAGCCCTAGATTTTACTGATTTTTTTTTTATTCCTTTAAAATTAATATTCCATATTTTAAGTGACTTAGTGATTAAAATCATCACTTTTTATTTTTTTTTAATTCTTTTGAATATTTTTATGATTTACAAGTGTTAGATAACTAAGAATAGGTCTCGTAAAGTTAAAGCACCGTTAGGGCTTAAAAGTTTTAATAAATTTTAAAATAAATTTTTATAAATTGTATGCTTTTTTATTGTAAAATGTAAATGAGAGTTTTCAATGAGCATATGTTGCATTATTATTTTAAAGGAAATCTTACTGGATCTTACAACAAATCATAAAGAAAAATATGCTTTTGTCTTTTTTAAAAAAAATAAGCTAACAATAATAATTTAAATTTGAAAATTCGAAAAGTGTTTTTCTGACATAAATGTATTCAGTTATTAAAATGTTTTTTCATTACCGATATAATTATTATTATATGCTTTTAGTTTGTTACGATATAATACATTATGCGAATAAATAAGTAAAATTAATTACTTAAAGTTTTGGGAAACTTTATTGATAGTCAAAGTGATATCAACATCCTCATTATGTCTTAGTATTTTTGAATTTATTAATTAAAAGAAACATATCCACATTATATAAAGATAAATATATTCTATTACAAATCCACTTATAAGTATTCTATTTTAAATCAGCAGAAATACTTAGATTAAACAGAAGAATATTATTTTAATTAAAAATGTAATTAATTATTAGAAATTATCTAAGGAAATAAATTCTAAGCAATGATTAATAATAGAACCACATATATATCAATAATAAAAGAATAAACTTAAGTTGAAATATTTTTGCACCTCTAAGATGTGGTTAAATTAAAATATTTAATTAATTTATTTGTATCATCATATTTAATTCATTAAGAAATTTTCTAAATTTCCAGATCTTCCTTTAATTTGATGTATGATGCTATTTCATAATGAATATACACATGAGTGAAATAATATAAAGTAATCGCTATTGGTATTGATATCAAAGTAGATCCATTCCAAAAATAACAATAAAAAGGAAGATAATTAAGAAAGAACTATTTGAAAGTTAGGAAAAATCGTTTGCTTTATTTAGTATTGTCTGCAACATGCAAATAATTTTATATTATTTTTGATCAATCCTTGAATTTCTTAGAATATTAAAAAAAAAGCGCGCATCAATCCAAATGCTAAAAAATTGGGTTTTTTTTGAAATTTTAGTTTTAATTTCGCTAAACGAAGATAGCGAAAATATCCTCGTGAATATATTTTAGAAATTAAATTTATCACTGTAGTATGCTGGCATAGACAGTTAGACAATGAAAAACGTAGAAACTTTTTTATTTTACATATTCAGTAAAAAGTACATATTAAATTAAATCAAGCCTAATATGCACATTTTTCCATTTTAGAAGGATGTCGAAAGCATATCAACACTATTATGTACGATAAGTTGTTTCTCCATAGTTGTCTCCTTAATTTTAATCAAATTTAATCAAAATAAGTGAAATAGTGGTGTATAAGAGAAAATTATGAGACATCCTAAGCTTTACTTTTTTTCCACCCATCCTAGTCTTTTAAACAAAGTAAAACATACCTTAGCTAAATATGTATACAAACTAGTGATTTATTGGACGGGGTGAAAGTGACTGTAACGAATAATTAAAGCAGCAACTAGAATTTAAAATGTGAACATTGTAATGAAAACGAAGACACTCCGCAACTTAATCGAAGAATCTTTTTAAATGTTACTTCTCATTTCTAGATTTAGTTACAGATGTATAAGGAGGGATAGAGCTTTACCCACAAATAAATAATACGCTTTATTAACCTGTGCCAATATGCTTTTTTGAGAGAAAGGTGTCTATAAAAACTTGCAGGCATAAAATAAAGGATACTTAATGTTAGGTTCAAAAGATAGACATTCTAATTCATAAGTATATAAAAATTGTATCTAGTTTGTGCTTACGGCTCCCACTACCAGCCATTTTGATTTCGTCACCTTAATGCTAATCCTATGGAATCTCAACTTTCGTTCTTAAATCTTTATTATTAATCTATTTGAATGCAATAAAGTGTATCTGAAAGAGCAAAAATTAATGAAAAATTCTGTCGAATTACTTTTTTCCTTATATTTTTAAAAATATTTGTACTCTTATTTCAATGATTTGTTTATGAGTTTTCCGGTCATTCGCAAAATATTTTAGAATGTTTTTAAAAATCGGAGGGAAAAGAATTACCCCGAAGAAGCCTTTGTTATTTTTTGCTCTTTCCGATGCACTTTACTGCATTCAAATAGATCAAATAGTAAAGATTTGAGAACGAAAATCGAAATTCTATATAAAATTAACATCAAGCTGACGAAATCAAAATGACTGTTAGACGGTATATTTACATTGCTGAGGTATCGTTAGTTAAATATTTTATCATCTACGTTTATTTAAATATCCGAGTAAATTAATTATTATCTGCTATATTAATTTATTGTTTACTCTTATTTAATTATTTAATTTATTAATTAATTTTTGTGTCAGAATCGTTTGTTTTTATTCATTTTGTTGTTAATATGACAAAGTTTTTGTACTTTAGAATATTTTTACTTTCGATATAAGTGAATTAGAAATTTCAAGAACGTGATTTTTCTTTTTCTTGATAATAGTTATTTCTGAGAGCCTGGGACTAGGAAATACGCTTACTTTGCTAATTAATACTCATTTTGAATAATTCTATTTTTGGAGAATTTGATAAGAAATAAATCACAAAGAAATACGAAACTGAAATTAGCGCGCAAATTCAGTTTTTGAAAAAATATATAAATAGATATGAATTAAATACCACAATGTTCTATTAAACAGTCCTTAATTTTACCATTCTACATATATATAAATCCTGTGCAATGATTTTTCTTTTATACATACTTTCCGAATCGTACACCAATGTTTACACCTCTTAAAATCTTTCTCTTATTTATTAGATTTGAAGCATTTAATAAAACAATGTAATATTTAACAAATTAAGTTCAGATTTAATATGAAGAAAAATTGTTTCAAAATTTAAATTTTTTCAAATACATTATAATCGTGAATATGTTTGCCTTTAAAAAACATCTTTCACGGATGAAAGAAATCAGTTTTGCATACGACTTGTTCAAATTAAGTTAAATATATATAATATCTTAATTTATACCTTTATGTCTTTTTTTGAAATAACATTCCTCATTTATCCATTGTAGAATCTCTAATTCTTATCTTTGAATAATATACCTCTGTAATAAAAGTGACCTAAAACTGCTAATAATAAAATTGAAACTTAATAACTTATGCATTTGCTTCTAGTTTAGTTAGTTAATGCATGTTGAGATCATCTTATCCACCAAGTCCAAAATAGGAGATCAGTTATTTCAATCACACGTTTATTTACAGTATCCACGTGCAAATCATAAACAAATATTTATACCATTTACAAAACTATACAAGCTTCCAAACAGCCATATATTACAATTCAACCCTTTTTTGCGGTCAAGGAGCAATTATATCAATACAAGAAAAAACCCTTAAGCGGATTAAGATCAAGACATTCTCAAAAATATTACCCACGAACCCGTGCGCTCTCACTCACACGAGACAAGGCGCCTCCTGGCGGATCCAGTAATTTATTTCCAACAATGCATGAATGTAAGTTTTATAAGTTTAGGAACATTGAAATCTTTAGTAGCCCTTTCTGGAAAACGCGATTTTTTGTTACTATTACGAAAAAATCTCTTAAAAATGTTTTCTCAAAACAACATAGTATATAACAATTTATTTTGGAGCTAATTTTAATTAAAAAAAAGTGATTTTTTTCCTTTAAAATCATGTTGTGTTTATAAGTTTTAGTATAACTCAGTAAATTTAAGAGATAACTGCATTTTGTATGCTTCATAACTCAAATAATTGTATATTAAGTATACTGTCGGAACAAAAAACGAAATATATTAATTAGAATTTCTTTTATGAATTTTAGCATAAATATCAATTTTTACTAAGTTTTAAGTAAATATGTCCAAAATTTAAAAAATAAGAAAATAGTTCATTAAAACGACTGTTGAATATAAAATATTTTAGACTATTGTAATTAAAAACATAAGTGTTTCATAAAAATTTATTTTCTTTGGAAAGAAGTGTTCCGATGTTAGGTACATACCTTAAGATTTCCTGAATTTTTCTTGAACTTTCTCGTGTTTTTAAATAAACACTCATCACTTTACAAAACAGGTCCTTAAAGCATTACGAAAAATATTCAATTGAAATCTCTGACGATGTTAACAGCTTCTAAAACAGGTCTTAGCATTTATGATCACACTTTATTAAGTTATTAATGTCCTACCATTATTGAAAATGTCTCTTTGATAGATGAAAACTAAACGAATTCTTTTTAGAGTCCATATTCTTCCAAATGAATACTAACGGAATACATTAAGATAACAGAATGAAAATTCCATTTGCGTAACTCCTAATGGTTCTTTAACCCATCTTCACACCAAAAGTAAAAAAAAAAAAGGAGAAAAGAAAGGAGAAAAAAAAAACACTCGAAGTTTATTGAAAGCAGACTCATCGATTCTGGAAGAATCGTTATATCGTTGCATCGTCTTTTAACGGTAATCGTTTCCTTTCGTATCACGGTAAGGGCATATTGGTAGGCACAAGGCAACAATGCTGTGAGAGCAAATTAGCGACATGCAAAGATTTTAAGCAAAGAGCAAGGATTGCTGATGATATACTAATTGCCATAGAAGTAAGATTTGGTGTTAGGGTTAAGAATTTTTCTATACCAGAAATAAGATTCTTCGCTGGTTCAAAAGTTGTGTTTTTAATGAGATAGATAAGAAAACAACTGTTGTTAAAAAAAAAACATAGATTGTTATTAAAAGCATTTCATGCGTTAAATTCCGGTGTCGTTGCTATTAAACAATGCTTTCTAGAATTTAATAATAACGAAAATTGAAAAGTGTATATTAATTTTGAAATTTAATGGCAATAAATTAAATTTTTAAGATTGATAAGAAATCAGATTATTCTTAAAGATTTCAGAAGCGTTTTATTTATCAATTGATATAGTGTATAAAATTTTAAATAAGTTATGAAGTTAAGTTTGTGATAAACACACTAATGTTTCAAGTTATGAAATGTTGATCACAATAAGTCAATGTATGTGAAACAAGATTTAAAATGTCGATTGTTAAGTAATTAAGGTAATAACTAATGCAGTACATTCCTGAATTAAATAGTGAATTGAGTAATTATGTTAGCATAGATTAATTAGGAAACTATTAGTTTTTGAAATATTATTTTATATTTGAAATTCAGCAACATACATAATTTATTACATAACTTATTGCAATTAAATCATTTGAGTTATGTATATTTTTTACGTTAAGAATAAAATAATTTTATGCATCAGATTTGAGTAGTATCTTCAACTATTAATAATTATTAGTAGGAAAATTCATACAATGAAAAATACAATTTTAAGCCTATTATTACAACGAATAATTATAGATTAAAATTTTGATCAGATAATAATGATTTTATTTTTTTTCTTGAAAAGAAAGCTATTCAATCCCTTCTAAACCAAAATTTATAACGAATTATTGAATAAAATATATTCATAATTCAGTATTTATGCTAAGAAAAAAGTTACATTTGCAAAGTATTATCATAGTTTATACATGATTATAAAATATTTAGAACTCAAAAATCCTTTCTCGGTATTTCTGGCATCTCTAATACGTACTTAAATGTCACCTACTTTCTGTAACTTAATAAAATCATTGTGGATAAAACTTAATGTGGATAAAACTTAATAACGTTAATCTGAAACATAATTTATTCATTGTAAATTAAACACAAGTAGTGAGATCATTAAAAATACTAGTTGGTTTGATGAATGAGTAATGAAAACCGTGAAACAAAATTTCATTGATTATTCACTACTGCATTACATAAAACGGGGTTTTTTTCATGTAAGTTTCCTGAGACACAATCTAGGTGAAATAACAAATGCTTATTCACACATATAGAGCTACAGTAGCCTATTGAAAATGGCAACGGATTCGCAGCTGACTGTTTTCATCGTGTCGTGGGTTCGAGCCTTAATGCGTCTAAAGACCCGCCTTGTAGCCGGAACTAATGCATATTAGATCTGTCTAAGGTCAAAGTTCTCCCGTCAGTGTGGCGTGGAAGTTAGGGGAGGGGTGTACCAGCTCAGGCGATGTCCTTGTCACTTGACTAAGGTTCTTGAAAAAATATTTAACATATAGGTAATATTTAACACAGTTTAAGTTAAGAAAAGATGCCTAGATTTCCGTTACTTATGTACAAAATATTAAAAGCAATAGACATCATTGTAATAATAAAAACACGATATCCTTCATGAGGACCAATCTTGATTCCTAAATCCAACTGCTTTAACACGTTAACTGTCGCATCAGTCACCGGTGGCTGACACTAAACTTTCCGTTCAGGCCGCGTCATTCTTCACTAACTGACAATATGAAAAGCGATATTCAATAAAAAATAACATCGTTTTCATCAATTTTAAGCAATTTCAGAATCGTATAATTAATGTGCCTTAAATAATAATTAACAGAATAGGCGCTTTTAAGTTTGACATTGCAACACCCCTGTATCGTAATGTGCACTTATAATCAGCGCGTGTGGCCTAACTGAAATTTCTTTATAAATGCTTGTAGCTGCTGATGTGTTCGAAACCACTTAATGTCGTAAATAATTCAATTATATCCCTTATCGTATAAATTTGTGGTATTCATTTGAACCTTAGTTATTTGATTCGTATAAGTAATGGATTCATAACCTTTGGATAGCGATTTCAAGTCAGTTATTCCAAAACTCGTATTGATATTGAATGAAACCATATTTTCTTGCAATTATTCTCAAATACTTCACATTGTTCTGGTTTTGTATATAGAGTGGAATGCCAAATTTGGTTATGAATTTATTTAAGTTATCAATTTAAAGGCGATTCAAAATGAAGAAATTCGTTGCAAACAGACAAAGTTTGACTTTGATATATTACTTGTGCAACTTCTTTCATTTCAATATCTTTTATTCTTAAGAATATTTACTGACTATTGAAATGAATACTTGAAGCATTCTTAATAGCAAAATATGTATTACTATAAAAAAAATATATATTTCATCTCCATTTTCCACATTGAAATATTCCTATCTCTTTCGTTGACGTATTGGTTTTAGCACACTCTGCTTCTATGTAGGTGTGCGTTGATCCTACATTTATGTTGATAAATAAAAGTCGAACATAAGTTTCTATGAAATTGATTTTCCTCCTACATTGTTAAAATGACTCAGAACAAATATAGTGTTTCGTTACAATCTTACATCAGAATTGTTCATAATTAAATAGCTATATTAGTATATAAAGTTACATGGTATACAATCCCTTTACACCGAACAAAAATATAATAGGTACGTTTCATCTTTTTTGTGATTTATCGTTCTGGTACAACAATTTAGATAAGTAATCTATAGTAACTTATTTTGAGTGTACACTAGCAATTTGACTCTCTCTTATGAAATTATCAAAAATTCTGTAGTTTTTTTATGTATATGTTTTGAATATGCATATTCATGCTGGACTCGCTTCCGGCGTTTTCTTCGTCAAGTCTTTGGTTCGAGCCCTGAAGCCCGGGTAGTTCGGCTTTACACGTTCAATTTGGACACATTTTCAAGTCCTCACATTGATATGATATGGAATTTTCGAGAAAGGAGTGCCAGTTCAGGTGTTGTCCTCGACACTCGACCGAGTTTCAAAATTGCAGGGTCCTTCTCCAATAGTCCTCGGGTTGTTTCTCAGTATTCGTTATTAAAAAACTAAATGACATTATATAAAAATCTATTAGTGCTATGAGGGTTGGTTGAATGATTTTGTATAACTGATTGATTAATTTTTAATTGTTTGATTGATTCATTTTGATATATTTGCTAGCGTTGAGGCGATCAAGTGAAGAATGTAATCCAGTGTCTTAAAAATATTTTTATACTTAATTGAATGATCAGGAAAAAAATGTCTGAAATATTAATTAACATTTTTAAAAACGTACTATACATTTATTTTTCTACCGAAAGATATTTAATATATATATTTTATATTTAAATTTTTATTATTCAATATTCTAATTATTATTACTCTTATATTTATTATTCCCGTTTTAAATATAACAGTTAACAGATGAGTCAACTAATGCTCAACTTCGTATGTAAAATTATTATACTATCAACATCTTATATAAATTATATTTGCTTTGGTATATCTACACTTAAGTCTTAAAAGATAACATCCATTTGACGAGACAGATATCAAAGTAATTTTATATATGTCAAGCAAAATTGTTAATTCTGCATAAAGTCTAAACAGCCTCCCGTTGCACCTTAAAAGCTTAAAGTTTAATTTGTTACTCCAACTGAAACTACCGAGTAGGCAACATCTGGTTATGAGAACTAATTTTAACTACAGTTAGACGCAATGCAAGCAATTTTGTCTGCAGTTTTATTAACGAAAGACTTTCATATTCTGCTGGAAAATATGACACCGAGCTGAGTAAGATTCTCATTTTAAAGTCTTATATTTTAATCAACGCTGATATGATGTAACTACTCATTTCTGTTGACGTAACATCTGCATCTCAAATACACTTAGATCTGATAACTCCGTATTGTTACGGAGCAGTAAATTCCCGTGCGGAATAATCAATGAAGGTTTAAGCAGGTCTAATTTGAAAGTGTAAATATAATCTGACATACTTTTAATAGAAAATTCAAACAATGTTTTAAATTTTAGATCAAATTTTTAACTAGCTTGATTTTAATATTTAATATCAGTAAGTTCCTTAATAATTCTAAACAGGCATATTTTACTAATATTAACAAACTAAAATAATTGAAGCAACTTTATTTTTTCCCCTGGATATGCTACTATAAATGTACATTATTTTTAATACACTTAAGTGCGAAATTTAAGCAACAAATGCATTTTTTAACATACAACCATAAAACTATTGAAAATGGTTTTTTGTGACCATTAGAGTGATTGTTCAGTAGAAAGATGATGCAAGTGCAAATATCTGCCCATGTCGTCACAGAGGATGACAAGGCACACAAACGTGGGTAAAGCGCCCGCTCACTGCGAATGCAACTTGAAAAGGTAGGAGAACGCATTTCCAGATAATCTCTGCTAGTAAAAGTGAAATCGTTCGTTCATAATTCCTACGAGAAACAATGAGGGTGCATCTGCACTTTATAGAGTGATCGGCAAGCTTGAAAAAAAGACATTTTTTGTACATAAAATTTTACATTTGGTAATACATAATTTTGTATTTTGTATCAGCAGATGGTGTCACACATCTGACGTGTGCATGTCACATAGGAGATGGCATATCCCTTAAGAAGAGACTTTTATTTGTTCTTTTTCATCGAAGACAGACAATGTTTTCTATTATCGCTGTTCTGTCAATGAAGTCTTTTTCTGCTTCAATTATAATGTAAACATACAATTCCGTTTTTGGCTACTATGCATCCATCAATTATTAAGCGTTATTTTATGCCTCTGCAATGTAAATTTCACAACATACATTTTTTTTTTTTTTTTTTTTTTTTTTGAAATTGCGACACAATCTGAAAATTTGCTTAAGTTTTGCACATTAGTGTATAATATAACTAAATACAGTTTACTTCTAAATCATATAATGAATGCAGATAGAAAAAAAAAATCCAATTGGAATTGAGGATTACAAAAACAGGTTTAGCACAAATGAATGACCGGATTTAATATATATATATATATATATTCTAAACTACAACAATATTAAAGTAAGGAGAAATACGAAATTAAAGAAATATATACCTAGTTATTTTTGCACTGTTGATCAATAGACGACAACTTAGCCATAGATTACCATAATTGAAATCCAGAAATTACGACATCGATAGTGCAGAGTTTTTGCGTATTAGAATATGTACAGTTTTTTTTAGTTATTTCTGTAAAGAGTGCATTTAAAAATCACAACGGAAAAGAAGCACCAAATTGCAAAAATATTCTTTCAAGGTATCAACAATTTAAGAAAACCGGCTGCTTGTGCAGAAAGAAAAGCAGCAGCCATCTACATGTTTCGGAAGAGACAATGGAGAGAATGCTACATAGTTGTATTTGAAATCCTCAGAATTTACTGTAGTTGCCACTAAAAACTCTTTTCGTGCACTACTTATGTCAAAATTATTGCGAGAACTTAAAGAAAGCATTTGTGCAGCAATAGAGGAACTATTATGATGTGACACTACAAAATATGTTGAACGGATTTGATTACTGATTAGTTGTTCGGTGTTAAAAAAGGATTAAACATTTGAAATGGAAAATGAAATTTTGCATATTTTCCTTTAATTCCGTGTATCACCTTAATATGCGTAAATGTTTCGAAAACATAGAGTTTTAAAATCGGGTTATTCATTCTTTATAATTCTGTATTGTAATGTTATTTTCAGAAAAAATATATACCACTTTACAATCTAACGTTTAGTTTAAGAATTACGGTAACTTTATGGACAACATCAACATCAGTTTCTTTTATCCATATTATGGCCTTTACTCTTGCACCCATAAGCCTAAATAGGGGTGCATTTTAAATAACCTGTATGAAGACAATACGATATAGAAAATTAGGGCAAACCAAATAAGGTTAAATTGAATTTGAGAAATTCCAATAGAAAATATATACAAAATTATATTATATGATATCGAATTTTGAAGACTGGAATTTCAAATCACAGATAAAAATCTCCCTATCTAACTTTGGTTTGAAATTGCCTTATTTACTGCAAATAACTTGTAATTTTAGAACAGTTGTAAATGGAAGAAAAGCCGAACTACATAAATCAGATATAGAAAGTCAGCTTCATGAAAAAATAATTACGGACTTAGTGTTAAACTTATAACCCTATTAAATTTTAAACTAAATAATACGATTGACATCTCAAGCCACATAAAGGTCTCCAATCTTCATTTATGTTCCTTAAAATGGGCAAAACATAAAAATTGTTGATATAAAAATAAATTTTACATCCTTAAATTTATTAGATTGGGGACTATTATCTAATACACTTATGACATTTATTATCTTTACTTTTTTCAGAGCCTTAAGTGACACTTCTTTGCAATGTTACTCTTATAATTAGACAGAGACATTTCCAGAGGCTTTGGGGTCAAGTAATGACCCCCGACCTAGGAGACAAACTCGGACACTTTCATGACAAATTAAAGAATTACAGAATTTTGTGATGTCTCTATTAGTAGAAAAGTTTTGAATTCTTTCGAGATTCCCCCTGTTATGTCCATGTTACTTTCCTGTGGAAAGACTACTGTAAATATGGAGAGGAGCAGTTTAGAGTCAGTCTATCTTAAAAGTACATATTTTCTTGATGTTTGTTGGAGTGCTTGCTGTAGTGAAAATTATTAATATAGGTGAGATGGGGGGACATTATTAAATATGTTATAGTTAACAGGGACTTGCTGTCTCTTTGCATTGTTAATCTGCACAAGTATTGTTTTTGGTTCCTGTTGTGATACAATTAATACAAGGTACACTATTCCTGTTTAGCTGATTATTTATACAAGTTCTGGTAACTGTGCTTCATTTCTCTCTGAAAATTTGTTAAAGAAGATCATTGTTCATTCTCCTCCTTCTTGTATTATTTTCACAGTACACTCACAAGACGTATTCCAGTTCAATATTTTTTCTCTTTAAATATGTACGAGATGCGAAGGTCATTACATAAGTCCTTGAAAATCATAGCATCGAAATCATTTGTTTTCAGTAAACATCATGATTCACAAGATAACTGTATATATCTCAGTTATTCTTAAAGAGAAAACGATTAGAGGATAATATTATGCATCGCTATTGCAGCGGTTGAATGAAGAAATCATGAAAATATGTCATCATTTAAAAAAAAAGATCCTGTTCCATTAAAACAATGTATGGTAGCCCACGTTTGCAGTTTCAATGGCAAAAGCAATGGAATTAAATTTTAAATAATTACATCCACCATATTCACCAGCTTTGGTCTCCAATTCCTTTTTATTTCATTATTTCCAAACTTAAAAAAAATATCTCGGATTACAACGAATATGTCGATCATACCTATTTCGAGTATCTTCAAAAATAATATTTTTAAATCTTATTATAAAGTTAGAGAAACATTTATAATAGTGTAGAGCGCTAAAATGAGGTTATATTGAAAAAAAAAACTATCTAAAATAACGTGTTTTCTCTTTTTATTCCCAGAGACTTATTAAAAAGCCCTCATAACACGAGTTTTAGATAGCATGTATTCCTATTCTACACTAAATAACTAAACATTCATTAAATTTTTATAATAATAAATAACCTATCCCAGAAAAGAGTTTCGTGTCTCTCGATGAAGAAAATTTAATAAATAATCTATGGTATTATTATGTACTAAAATGCAATTATAAAGAAACTGAACTTGTGTGAATTGTTCGAACAAATTACGTATACATTATTTCATTTATATATATTTCTTACTTTGAAGAATTCAGAAAACAGTCAATTATTTTGAAAAACTTTTCCTTTCATAGATATTGGTTCTCGTAAATAAAAATAAACATTGTGCTCTGTTGAAAATAAATTATCAAATGTGTTATGCATTTCTTCAAAGAAAATTACTCACAAAATAAGATATTTCAAAAGAAAAAAAAAATATGCATTTTACTTTGATAATTGCAACTGATTATATTTAAATGCTAGAGTCCTTCCAATATTAATAGTGACTCGTTGTCATATGAACAAGAAATGAATTCGTTTAAGAATCCATATTCTTTCAATTGAATGCTAACAGAATACATTAAGATAATAAGACGAAAATTCCATTTGCATAAACCTTAATGGTTCTTAAACCCATTTTCACACACAAAGCAGCAAAAAATATAAAGAAAACAAAAAAAACCCCAGCTTCCCAAGTTTGTTGGAAGCATGATCATCGATTCTGAAAGAATCGTTATACACTGCACCGTACTTTAACAGGAATCGTTTCCTTGTATCATGGTAAGGTTTGTTAGAAGTCTCAAGGGAACAATGCTGCGAGAACAAATGGGATACATACAAAGGTTTTAAGCAAAGAACACAAGAATTGCAGTTAATATACTAATTGTAGGGAAAGTAAAATTTTGTGTTAGGGTTAATGGGTTTTCTAATCAGAAATGAGAATCTAGAATTGTTGAAAGGGATGCATTTAATGAGGTGGATAAGGAGACATCTCTCTATAAAAGAGGTTGCGGGTTATCATTACAAGTATTTCCCTAAATACCAAAGCGGTTGATTTAAATAATGTTTACTCTTCATTAGTATAATAATGTACAAAAGACTTACCGAAAAATTAATCTCATGCCTTGTTACTTAAGCAACAGTTAATTTGAGAGAAGAATTAAAGTATATCGAATTTAAGAGTTGAAGGTAATATAATCGAAAAAAGAACTTAGTGGTATTTCTCGAATGTTCTATTGAACAGCACATAATAAATTATCTTATATGTTGACCCGGGACTCAGTAATTTTATAGTATCTCTCAGTAATCTTAAAGCTCCCGACATTTTGATTTCATGGAAGCAATGTTCATTGTATGGAATTACTTCTTTTACTCTCAAATCCGTACTGTTTGATCTATTCAAATGCAATAAAATGTATCTGAAAGAGCAAACGATAATAAAGACTTTTTTCCTCCGATTCTTAAAAAAAAATTTACCGTTGTTTTAATGTTCATTTGTGATTTTTCTGGTTTTGGAAAAATATTTTAAAATATATATTTTTTTTTAAATTGTAAAAAAAATTAATAATTTGGCAGAAGCCTTTATTATTTTTTGCTTTTTCCGATACACTTTATTGCATTCAAATATTTAAATAGTAAAGATCTGAGGGCAAAGGAAGAAATTCCATATAATTTTTATTACATTCACAGAATCAAAATGGCCAGTAGATGGGAGAAAGTGGACTGGCCAGTTAATTAAATGCTTCTGAATAAACTGATTGATATTTCTTGAACAGTTCGAACATACTTCATTATATTTAGAGTAATTATTATAAATAATCGAAATATAGATTGCCTTTTTTTTTTTTTTGGAATCACTATTTTAATTTTACACTGCATCACATGGAACGCAGTATAAATTTCCTTTTTATGGTATTGAGAACAGGAAAGATTTCAAAAATAATGATACGATTTCATATATATATATAACACATCGATCAATAACTCCCGAGACTAACCCAGAGATGGCGCTCGTAGTAAACCAGTAACCAGGTCTTTTTAGAGTACTAATATTTGCTTGAAACGTGTCAAAATTTTAAGTCGATCGGACCAGGAAAAAGGTTTTTTGAAGTGAAGTGAAAAAGGTTTTTTCCAAGTGAGTGCCGCGATTGCTTTTGATGGAGCAAAGAGTCGATGATTCAGAAAGCTGTTTATCGCTATTTACTCGCAACAAAAAAGATTTCTTGCGAGAAAAAAAATTTTTTTTTGGAAAAAAATAAAAATAAAAAAAATAAAAAAAAAAAAAAAAGATTTGGAAAAGCGTTGGAACGATTGTATCACCCTAAAAGGTGATTAACAAAAGGTGTTATGTTGATGAATAAAAAAAAAATTTGCAAAAAAAATGTTGTTTTCAATTTTATACTCGGGAGTTATTGATCTATGTGTTATATATATCAAGATATGTAAAAATAATGTGGTGAAGTACGTATGTAACAATCCAGAATCTAGAAAAAATTTGAATATTTTCATCTGAAAAAAAAAAAAAAAGATACGGAAGAAAAATTACAGAAATAATTTTTACAAATTAGAATTACTTTTAAATTATACTTTGGTTAGTTCATATATAATGCGGCTTCCTCTAACATATTAGCTTCTAAATGGTCATGTTTCGAAGCTGTAGATACTCTTAAAACGAAGTCCTTTTATAGTTATAAAACCAATGGGTGTCTTATTAATTTTTAAATGAATTCATCTCATTGATTTTACACTTAAAAATTGAATATTCAGCTAAAATGTGGAATATTAAACAAAGCACTGAAGGAATAATATAAATGTTAAACATCCGACATTGATGTAAAATATAATATTTACATTGATGCACTATTCTTTTTCTAGATTGTTCATATAAAATATTTAAGGATCAAATTCCTCACGTTGAGATGAAATTGGTAAGAATGTGCTACCTGGTTCAAGTATTTTTCTTTTCATCTGACAGTTGTTTAACATTATATTATCTTTTTTGTCAATACTAAACACATATTTGGGATGGGAAGAAATGTTTAGTTTTGATTGAGAGGTTTCATGGGTTTTCTTAACTTGAAGCAACACGAGGACCTCTGGGAATGGACCTCGTAATCTTGAATATTGGTCAAGTTACGAGGATGATAACTGAACTGGCATTTCCGATTCTACACCATGGACAAGAAGGACTTCCTCACCACGCCAATGCATAGACTTTAAGCCTAATATATGTAACGTACATTAGCCATGGCTACACGTTTGGCTCTTATTGGCATCAAGACTTGAACCCATTTCTCTTGAAAACCGCGAATCCTCAACCATGACCACAAGGCTATAGTAGCCACTTGGGATGAGAAGGAATAGATAGCTGAACTCTTTCGACAAGAAATTGTTTAACTAAAAATTTAAATTAACTGAATCCATTTTCAAATCATTTACTTACATCTCAAAAAAAGAAGGAGTGGATTCGTAAATTTAAAATTAGGGTGATGCGTGTAAGTTGAGATGTAAGCTCTAAATCTTACTTAGGTTTTCGACTTCGTCACCTGTCTAGGGGAAACATTGATTGATGACGTTTGAGTAGGACAAAAATATACATCCCTGTAATTTTAAACGAAACACTATTTAACAATATACAAGTTGTTACAGACGTAGAATAAATGTAAACCAGAAATTGCCCATTAAAACGAACAAAAACTAAATATAATATTTATAAATTAATAAAATAAATATTTGAGGCAATTTTCCGAGAACAAGTGGGTTTAGGAGTCAATAATTAATGCATGTTTTGCCTTATAAGGAATTAAGGTAAAACAAAAAAAAATTAAATTATAGAATATTAGTGTAATTTTATAGCATGTTTCAACGTGTTTAGCTATTAACAAGACTAACATCCAATCAAGAAATTCAATAATAAATATATTAAACAAGATTGAGACGTGAAAATTTCTTGATTAACAACAAAATATTTAGCTGGCCATTGAAATTTAAAAAGTGATACAGTTCAATAAAAATAAATCTTGAATATAGACTCTATAAAATTAGTTATTAAGATGATAAAGTTCATAAATTTTAAAATAAATTCAGTGAAGCAAAATTCATGTGCAATCATTTTTTCGAAAATAATTATATATATTTAATAAAGATCATTTTATCAATATATATTATATGCGGAAAAAACATAAAAGTTATTTTTTCGCTTTACTGCTAATTAATTACTTCCATGCTAGTACATCGCAGTTAAAAAAAAAAATCATCAAATATTAAAGTTAAGCTTAGATTTTTAATTACTATAAGAACACACATCAAAAATTTAAAAAAAAAAAAAAATGAAATTCCCTCGATGCAGCGATTAATTAAATTTTCTTGTTTATTAAATTGATTTTGTAAAAGAACAATTTATTTTGGATATTACTAACTGAAATTGAAAGAAAAAGCTAAAATTTACTGACCTTGAATTTGAAATGAAAAACTATTGCTTCTTTTGCATGGATTGAGTAATTTTGTTTCTCCGGGTTCCCCTTGCCAATCAGTGTGGTTGTAGTAAACTATTGGTCACGGCCGAAGACTTGTGACCAGTAGTTTGCTTTCAGTCGCGTCTTCGGGCCTTGATGCCCTTTCAGACATGTCATGAAGTCGGGGGGTGATGCACTTTAAATCTGAAGGAGTCCAAAGTCCTCCCGTTGGTGTGGTGTGGAAGTTAGGAGAGGGAGGACCAGCTCAGGTGTCATCGTCGTCACACTTGACCGAGGTACATAATTACGATGTCTGTCGCCAATAACCCTCGGATTGCTTCTAGTGTAAGTTGATCAGATTTTAGCATTCGTAAATCGGGACACCATTGACGGGGGGAGGGGTTCTTGATTAAAAATTTAGTATCTAAAAAATATCTACCTTTGGTACCTAAATAAATTACAAACATAAATCATCTGAATAGCTTATTTGTTGACATTACATGTTTAACTAGCACTAGCTCGCAGTACGTTGTATATGGCATGAGAGACAGTTACTAAATTCAATATGAGAATTTTGCGTTACTTCGTGGATGACCTACTCCTTACACCCTGACTCTTCTGCTCTCTAAAATTCCATCCCATTTCCAATTTTTGTGTAAGATTTTAATTCATTTGCAATAATGTTCCAAATGATTCTAGATCATTAGCGGAACATGCAGCCACAAGAATTAAATCTGTAGAAGTGTACAAAGTGTTTTCTCTTTATTTTACAGCTACAAAATGTTTTCCTCCCTGTAAATGCCGAAAAATGCCACTGTTCATTAAGTCCAAGCAATGGTGGTAGCATTCTAGCAACTGATCAAGGCGAACTTTGATAAGCTGTTCCTGATAATCAGTCGCTACAATTATTTTTATTATTTAAGTTCAACGTTATAAAATTTACAAAAATAATATGAAGCGCATATCCTGGTGAAATAGCTACATGGAAATCGAGAACCGCATAATTCCTTCTCATTCTCAAGCCGTTTCCTTGCTTGTCGTGTATTATTTCTAAGAATCGGGACTTTTTTAAAACCCCGCGGGACGTGGGATAAATTATTAAAAAACGGGACTTCCCCCTCTAAAAGCGGGATGTCTGGTCACCTTATTTTAGTGCGACATTAATGAAACCAAACCGAACTTCCTAATATTTTAGAAAATCCATAATCCGAAAAATAATTTTTTTCAGTTTTCATTAAGATTTTATCAAATACTTTTTTAATTGGACATTAATAGCTAAACAAATTGGAACATAGTTAAGTTCACCTTTACTGATCAACTTTCTTTATATAATAAGTACAGGCATCTTGTATTCGATATACTTTATTAATCATGTTCTTTCCCTTTGGATTTACTGTCTTTTTTAAACATTTGGGAGGCGCCTCTGAAATCCCACAAGCCTTCTATCATTATGTTCCATTTTTCAAACTTTTTTTCCTAACATTTACGCTATAAACCACATATATACATTATTTGGCTTGTCATAGGAAGATTTCGCTTTTGCGCCATAAACTTAAAAATTCATTCATTTAGTGTTAAATAATAATTCAATAATATTTTTTTACTCGGCGTAAGTAATGCATATAATAAATTAATGTAATTAAAATACTATATTCGCTTCACAACTTCCACATATTGTATTATTGATTAATTGCCCAATGGTTTTTAAAAATGTACTCCTGAAACAAATGATACCAATATAAATTTTATTTTACAAATAGCTTCCTTAGACAATACGTCGTTTAAATAAAACAAATAAAACCGAGAATATGCTATTTATTACACAATGCTTTCAAGACGAAATATATGAAAATGGGATCAAAGACTGCAATAAAATTCCTCTCATTTCTCCATAAGCTGCGACCCTTAAATAATGTTTATTATAATCGTAGAAGAGTATAATGTTTAGTATAACAGAGTTTTACAACACAATAAATATTACCAACATAACTTCTCATTTTTTTATTAAATTATTTTACAAATATATTCAAATATTGCTTCTATTTAAAATTCACAAGTGTTATTTTATTGAAATATATGCATATTTACTGTTCAAAATTATTGATTAATTACTTGTAACATTTCTATTCATTTGTAAAAAAGATATTAATTACCAATTTTTTTTTTGCATTTAGATTGTGTCAATATGTTAAAAAAGAGGAAAAACGTTGAATATTTTGTGATTCCTATTATTTATTCTTATTCCTTTGATTAGTAATCGTGATTTTTTTACTTACGAATCTCTATTGGAGATTTTAAACAAAGTATGATTTCAAAGCTATTCATGTTTTTATATAGGGGCTAGCGAATGTTCAATACTTTTGTTCCTTCTGTAGAATTGCAATATTGAACATGTTTCAGAAATATTGCAGAAATTACTAGTGTGTACAAGAGCAGCCTTAAAAAATAATGGTTGATTAAGGAGTTCGAATGAATATCTTTCATGAAAAAATATACGAATAGAATAATATTTTTCATTACTTGGAGGTTAATTTTGCCAGCAAAATAAATAAATAAATAAAAAACTACGGATGATCGAGGGATTCATGTAGCAACTATGCGTCAAAAACTATGCGTTGAAGTGAAACAGCATTTTTCGTCTATTCAGAAATAATACTAATAATAAGTCAATCTTTTATTTGAAATTGACTAAAATGTATAAAATATTTTTTCAATATAAACTAATTTGTAATTTATAAAGGTTTGTGCCATACTAAGATACCTATGTAATTACTGATACATTAAATATTATAGTTACATAATTATATGGTTGTATGAGATCACAAAAAAGGATTTAACACCTCAAGCGCTAATGAGTTATGTAATACGGTTTATATAAAAATCAGACTATTTAAATCACCTAAAATTAAAGCTTAGTTTAATTTGTTTTACTTATACTATTATTTAATTCCTCTTAAACCGGAAATTTAACACTAAATGCAGCAATTACGTGAGATATATGTGTGAGCAAAGTGTTAACTATATTGGACGTTGTTAAGCGCAAGGATAGGGATCCAATGTGCCCCTTAGTTCCTGCACTGTTAGAAATTACTGTTATATTGTCATCAAATTATAGCGTGTATGCGTAGTTTCAGTTTGACAGGAAATCAGTTAAAATTGATACATACATACATACATACTTATGACCATAGTTGGTTAAATAAAAATTTGAAAACTTAGTTATTTTCTATTATTAGTTATATAGTAAGAATTATGCGTAATATGTATATAGAATATTGGTGGTAATTACCATTAAGATATTAACTATAGCTTCAATTAACTTTTCTTTATATTTTTAATATATTTTTAGGAATTTAAATTGTATGACAATAATGGAAAACATAATAATTGCTGAGAGACAGAAATACGTGCATTTCTGATTGAACAGTAAACGAAATTTATAAGACTTAGTTATAATGACCGATCCAGGGATTCAGTTTAAGAATTTTTCTATTTATAAAAATTAATAAATTGATAATATTTTTTTAATTAATCATTTAAATGGATTGAATATATATAAGCTATTAGAAGTACAGAGTAACAGAAAGAGAAAACAAATGACCATTCTTAGTTAAAAGGAAGGTTTTTTTACTATATAAGCTAGATAGTGTTTAGTTTTAGGAAATAAATTACTCAACAACAATTCTTTGTTAATCACTAATCTTAATGGATAGGATATGTAAGCTACCAATACAAAACAACTGAAAGGAAAAAATAAATAAAATCCTTAGTTAGATTCTGTACATACATTATTCTGTACATACATTACAAAGTATAGCCATAACTACATTAGAAATTTTTTTATTACCTAAGTATAATGGGAAGTATGTTTCAAGAACCCTTTTCTAAAATAACTGTATTAAAAAAGAGCGGATAAATGCAATTCTTAAACATATTAATAATTTAGTTTCATGCAAGTGCAATTTATTTATTGTTTATTATTGTCGCAATTAGAAACAACAGGAGGGCTGTGTCGACAGACCTAGAAACTTTGAACGACAGTCATATGACGAGAACAACTCCTAAGATAGTACTCAACTCTCCATACTTCCACAACAACCTAAGAACTGGACTCCCGACAGATTTACTGTGCGTTCGATATGCTATACAATGGGCCTTTAGTGTAATAAAGATCTGAATCCATGGGTCAAGTTAAACAATGCAAACAATGAGACCAAATTCATGACCACTTAGAACCGCATGTAAATGTTTAGTATACTAAAATGATAAAACGCAGGTATGATATAAAATGTTTAGATTTGCAATTAAGAAATAATGTTCAGAAATGGTTTTTTGAGACGAAATCATAAAAAAAGTAATAATTATTATGTTTTTATATGAATATTATAAAAGTGATTCTTTAAGTTGTATATCTACATATGGCTTTAAAATAACTTACTAAATAATTTAAAATATCGTGCTTTCCTGCAATATTTGATTTAGTGAAATACGTTAAGAGTACAATAATTTACTTGACAGTATTTGCATCACAAGAAAACTAATTCGAGCTCAAAACAATTTTTTCCCATTTTCAGCCATGTGTGACTGAAAGTTAATTTCACCTATTGTCTCATTATTTGATGAATGAGCTGGGAAGAATATGACAAATGATTTATTATGCTTTGATCACAGAAAAAAAATAATAGAAAGGTACATAAATCAGAAACCTAGTTTGCTGGTTACTAATTAAGCATAATTGATGAGATAATTTAAAACGCTTTCGCTCTTTTTGACACGACAAAAGTAAAACAAAATTGTATGTCATTTATTACAAAGCAGCTTGATAAATGACATTTAACTGTATTAATGTCTAACAAACACAGTGCATTTAAATGTTTTTAGTGAGGGCACAAAACTTATTTTTTAAAATTTGATCTAATGCAATTTATATAAATAAATTTATGCCTTATATGATTTTCTGAAAGTTGTTATTATTTGTCAGAAAAGATCTCACCCACAGTTTTCCGGTTAATTTAGCAGTATAACCCAGTAAACCTAACAACTTATGTTGCAAATAAAATAAAAAAATAAAAATACGCGAGAGAGATAAGGCTTACCAATTAAACATGCTTTTATAGAAAGAAAACTTAAGCGTTAAAATTATGTTAATAATGTAACTAAAAAAAATGTAAAGAAAGATAACAATTTTCATTATCAAATTAAGTGGTAAGCAAGTGGTCATGTTCGTGATCACATTATGTCCATCGAGTTATGGGCTCGTGTCTTGATTCCATTAAAAGGGAGTGAAGAAGTGTCGAACCCGGAGGGTACCTGATCAACATTAAATCTGTTAAAGCTCCAAGTTATTCCGAAGGCGTGGTGTAGAAGTTTGGAGAAAGATTACCATACTTCAGTTGTCATTTTTATCATTTAAATCGAAGTTCAGAACTATGAATCCTCTAATTTCTTTTAAATGTGACATTAATAAACAGTAAGTTATCAATTAAACTTATTGATTATTCTAGATAATCAGCAACTATGATATCACAGTACTAGAACAGGTAATGTGAGTGAATGTAAGCCTGATGTGGCTATTCTGTGCCAAACAAGATTTAACTGTGGTCTGGACGTGAAGAAATTGAAAAAAAAAAAAGACAAAAAATGATTGACAAGAAGGAGCGTCGGAAATAGAGAAGGAACGCTAGGGCAAACGGGGGGGGGGGGGGGGCGGCACCCGTGTTTACCAAAGACGGTAAACCCCCTGGGAAAGAAAAAGATCACTAGGGCGTCTAGGGGTCATAATACCCGTACTTACCCGAACAATTCATGTCCCTGAAGTCCCCTGATATAATATCCAGGGGCAGGGTTTCCGGCTATACCCCCAACCGGAAACCACTTTATACCCACTTTTGGATACCCACTTTAGTCGCCTCTTACGACAACCATGAGCTACAGTAGTGCTATTCTGTTATACCAAGTTACCACACGGTTCACTAGAAAAGGTAAAGAAAATTGCAAACGCAATTATATTGCAGTGATTCACTCCAGATGCAACTGAATATTTCTTACATTTATTCACACATTTTAAAATGTATACTAATTATAATTATTTAAGATGACAACAAGAAAAGCTCACATGGATTCATATTTTGCGTTACCTGCTTGCTAAATTCAAATTCAAAAATATCACTCCTTTCATGCACTTAGGGATCAGTTCTTATTTCGCATGCGCTCAGAGAACAAATAATATTTGACACGCATGCAAATAGAAAGTTCCATTTCACATAAGAGGGGTAATTCTTTAGCTCTGTTACTGTGAAAGGTTATTACTCTATTGTATCGCTGAGTTTCTTCGTCACTTGAAAGGTGTTGGAAACTAACTTCTTATTTTCGCATTATATCACGCCAATTCTCCTAACACATAATCTGTAAGTAATACTTACTGTTAGATCCCTAGATATCAACATCTTTTTCTTATTCAAAATGACTTGATAAGATGGAAGAACTGGCTTTATATAAATGTTGCATTTGTCCTAAAGAATATCTTGGAGGTTAATATTTGATTAAAAGGATTTATGTTACATTGATAGGTTTCTGATTGGCTTTTAGGAACCACTCTTTCATGAAGATTAAAATTGTGTGTTGCTTAAAAAATAGTTTTCAGTTGTTACAGGAAACTAATTTATATTAAAATTGGATTTCCATATAGGGTTTTATAAAATTTATAATTACGATATTGATAACTATTATTTCAAATTATCAAAATTTTTACTAAGCGTTATGTCAATTTGGGTCTGAGTTTTCTTAGCAACATTACGACATCTATGGTGTTGAAGAGTTGAAGGGAGGGGTAGATAGTTAGTTTTAAATATTCTCTCTTATTGAACATATGAATATTCCATTTCATTATATTGCAAAGTAGAAATCATTAAAATAAAATGAGTAATAAACTTTAGTGATATCTGTTTAATATGAGAATATATTAGATTCAAGGTCATTTATTACACAATATAGTGTTGTAGAATTAAAAAGCTCTGTTTAAAAAATCAAAGTTGTAGCACACTAATTTTAATAAAATGCATTAATTATTTCATCTATGAATATTAATAAATAGAGCAGAAAAATATCTAATACGTGTACATATATTTTATACAACTGATGTATAAAAATTCTTAAAAAATTATTATTTCTATATTACATATAGTCTGGTGTATGGTAATTTAATTTCTCACTCCTTTGTTCTAAACATATTAGCATAATCAAAGGAAAATCATTTAGTTATTGTGTGATGGATATTGAGACTAATTACTATTTCTATAGCATGAAACGGGGATTTTCCAATGGAAGATATAACAAATTAAAGGTTGGATTTCAAAGTTACATGATATTAATTTACTCCTCAGACCTTGCTGACAATTTTCATCAAATATTACAGTGCGGAATGATAGAAACTGCTACATGTCACATCAAAATGGATACCTACTTCACACTGCCTGGTGTAGAAGTTTGATGATAGATGCACCAAACGGAATGTTATGTCCTTGTTCCATTGCAAAAAGTTGAATTGGTATTAACTCTGAAGAATTTAATGAATAACTTCTGCAATTCATTTCATTAGTAGTTTAAAATTTGATGAAATACACATTTAACAGCAATAAAAAATTAAATCATCTAGATTCTCATCTGTACTGCTAGGGCGGGGACATTACATTACTCGTACTGTGACTAAATATTTCCCCAGTTACAGATAATTGCATATAATGTTTTGCAGAGATGTAGTTTAATATAATGTTTCTGATTAATTAGTTAATCAAGTTAATCAATAAGTGTATTCGATGAAAAATTCAAGCATGAAACTTTTATTCAACTTATCAGATTACTTTGATAGCTTGAAATGTATTGAATTATTGGAAAAGTGACGCATTTTTTGCTTATTTTTAATATGGATTTAATTCCTTATACTTACTATTTAAAAATAAAAATAAAAAATAAAATAATCATGAATTAAAATATGAAAACGACAGATTTTAATGGTATTTTATACAACTTGTTTAATATTTTGTCAACTAAATTATACAGGGAGATCAATTTAAAAGTGTACCCGTTTGAATTATCCACATCTATAATATATGTAGCAAGATTTTAAGCATCATTACTTATTTAATATATCTGTATTTAATGTGTGGCTATCGTTTGTTTCACTTTCTAAATGCAAAAACTCGTTTTTTATTCATAAATTCTCGCGAATATCATTAGTAATTTTTATTCCGGTTCTGCGCAAATGATTTGAGTATATCGTCGGCTTCTTTTAATGTTATTATTCTTATTTTTTTCATTTTTTAAAAACTCATTTCATACGATTTTGAATGGCAACAATAAAAATTGTCTACAGGAACTAAATTTTTGATGTTAATGAATTCCAAAGTGTTTCTGGAATTAATTTGACCTTTTATTACTTCATTTGAGGTATAGGGCAGTTACTGATGGTTTCATCAAGACGTAGCTACTCCACACACGTCAAAACTAACAATGAAAGAGCTTAAGCAATTCTTTGACGACCGTGTAATTTCGATAGCATCTGACCCCCAAGATCAGCAGAGGTAACCCCGCTGGAATTTTTTGAGGTGCTACCTTAAACACAGTGTTTTACAGAGAAGCCCTACAAACATCGATGAATTAAAACAAATCATAACTAAAGAAATCTCGTCAACAACATCATCAATTTTACGAAGTGTGTCAAAATACTTGTTTCGTCGTGTCCATGTTTGAATTGAAAATGGAGGCAAACATTTTCAATTTTTTCTATAAGGAATGATAATGTAAAAAAATTTGATGAAATCCCGTTCTTTCCAAAAGTAAAATTATCATAGAATTAAGTAACATTGTGCGTCTCCAGTACTGTTCTATTCATAAAAAAAAAGGAAAAAAAAAGAAAGAAAAAAAGTGTAACATTCTGACAGTGTTGTAAATTTGTCTCCCAAGCTTAAGAAATGTTCAAAAAATAATACTTCAGTGTTAGAATAATTCCCACATTTATCAGATTTAGGAGTAATAAGAAAAAACAACTGGCATTCTATTAAACTGATCAACCTGTATTAATCATATCGCTTAAATTATTTTTGGTCCGCTTAAATTAATTGTGTATTAGGATTATATATATGCAATAAGAATATTCTTATAAATTATGATTGTTTATTCCAAAAAAAGTCATGTCAGTATAACATAATTAGTATTAAAAAACACTCCGGTTTTTCTTAATTGTATTCTTTTCGAAATAATATTTAATATATAAATACATGTATAATTTTAAGATGGGAAGTGAATTTGTGATTCACTTTACTGATTTTTAACTACTGATTTAACTTATAAGCAGGACGAGGGAAAAAGGCGACTGATCTCATACTTTTAGCCTCTGTTAAATGACAAGGATGATACCTGAGTTGGCCACTACGCTACTCTCCTAACTTCCAATCCCATTTCAACTTGAATAATTCGAGCTTTAACAGATTTAACGTACATCAACATCTTCTACACGACGGGTCTTTAGTGGATTGTATTTCAAAAATTAGTAACACAGACAGTGAGTGAAATATTGGCTATGGATTATGGATTCTGTCAAAGTCCTTAAATCTGCATTACGAAAGCCCACAGGAATAACGAGAAAGTTCTAATTTTTACTTCATTATTTAATCGTAATTTAAAATGAAGAGGGGATTGGCTGTGCCGAGGGGAATTTAAAGAATTCAAAAACCTTGAAAAATTAAAATATTTGAAAGAAACAAGAACGTCTAAGTATTGTTTTATTGGCACTTATTTATTGATTAAAATATTCTCTTATTATATTACAAGGGAACCAGGATATTCGAGGAATTGCAGAACATAATATTTGAGAAGGTTGTTTTTTTATATGTATGCTTTTAATTGAATAGATGAGCTTAAATTTTTTCATTCTTCTTAATAATATTTCAATCATTTTATAAAACTATAAAATTAGTTTTTTGTCAAGAAAGTTTCTTCCCTTTTAGTTGAATATGAACATGATTTGTGAGACTTCTTTTCATAAAGATACTATTTTGAAGAAAACTATTGCACAATATGGTTCAAAGTTTTATGCTTCAAACAAGGACACTTATGCTTAAAGTGAACATAAAGTATTTTTTCTCCAAGTTAAACCGACATCTTAAGAATTTATTTTTATATTAAAAGCTTATTCCACTATAACTTTTTGTATTATTTTATACATGAAGAGTGAAATAATCTGAATATTCCTGGAAAAGTAGTACTAAAATGTAACTAAATGAAAAATATATCTGAAAATTCATTCCCGAATTCAAATCATTGGGAAATAAATATATATTTTTTTTAAATATTTTCCCTCAATTATTCTAGTGCCCTTTTAATACGTGCTCAAATCGAAACTAATTTATCGACTTAAGGCTACTGTCAACCCGCCATTTTGATTTCAGGGACGTAATACTAATCCTATGGAATTTCGAATTTTAATTCTCACATCTTTACTATTTTATCTATTTGAATGCAATAAATTGTATCTGAAAGAGCAAAAAATAATGAATGCTTTTGTGGAATTACTTTTTTACACCGTTTTTTAAAAATATTTTACGTCTATTTTAATGATTTGTTTGTGAGTTTCCTCAGTCTTTAAAAAATATTTTTAAATATTTTTAAAAATTGGAAGAAAATGTAATTCCACAGAAGCATTCAATAAATTTTTGTTCTTTCAGATGCACTTTACCGCATTCGAATAGATCTAATAGTAAAGATGTGCGAATTAGTGTCGAAATATTTAGGATTAACATTTCGCCCACGAAATCGAAATGGCGGGTAGACGGGAACCTTAAACAAAGATAAAAAGATTATTTATGTACAAATATATGCATTGGTACCGTAGATAATGAGAGTAACCTATTTCAGGATTTTTTGATTAATGAAGGCTGTCGTTGTTAAAGTGCGTTTTTCACAAGTATAGTAATGGTAATAGATTAATTCTTTGCGACTTCTATCTCAAATACTCTTACTATGTTGATTACCTTACTGATAAAGGGATCATGTGAATTACTCCATAAATGCTAGAAAGCACTGAAAGTGGAACAAATGACAAAACGTCGTAAGCCACATCCTAATAAATTTTTTTGCGTAGATCTAATCGTTACTAATTAAAACTGTCCTCGATAGTGGTACTGCTGTTTATTATTCCTATAGAAAAATAAAAAAAAAATTTCCATATTTGACATAGTGTAAAGCTAGAACAAAACTAGTAAACAATTTTAAATGGAAGAAATAAAAAATAAATAATGAAGTTAGCTTTGCTGATTTAAATTTAACACGTGCTACCGTTTTTTTTTTTTCTGTTAGTTTCTCGAAATAGTAGAATTACTCAAAATAAATATTAATTTGCGTAAATTATGTGTACTTTCGTGTCCCAGTCTCCCCAGAAGCAATGATTTACAAGGGAAGAAAATGTATTCCTCAAATTCATAATTAATTTTTATTTTCACAAGCAAAACATACTAAAGTGCATAAATGTTACCAATATTAACAACGAATATAACGAAAAACAGGCGATTATTCCATAATAATCAGTTATTCTATTAAATATTAGAATACGAGCAAATGGTGAATTATTAAAACAGATTATAATATTTTTGTATGATTTTAAATAAAAGTAGATAAATTATTTAATTAAATATATTTTAGCAGAGTCAATATACTTTATTAAACGTAGATGAAATTAATAGAACCATGATGTATTATATATAATGTGTCTTTTTAACTTAACACCATATATCCTTTATTTAGTTTATTTTTATTTTGCTGACGTCACTTATAGTGGGATTTATGTTAGTATAGTGGGTTTAAGCCTATTTGTTAAGATGTATTCAAACACGATTGAAATCTGAAGAATTTTTCTTTACAAATGTATGTACATATAATAGCTAAATACTTTTTAAATGCTTACATATTTATTTAATTTTAATATTACGTGCAAACCCTAATATTTAGAGATGTTCTTTGTTGCTAATTTTTTATTGATGCCCCGCTTTTTCTCCATTTCACCTTTGGAAAAAGACGGCCCTTTAATCACGCTATCGAATAATCAGTTGAAGAAAAAATCAGGTTAATGATTATGTTCGATACACAAAAATATTTCAGTTAGTAAACAATGTTATTTAAAGTAGAACGGTTTTAAAAATTATATCAACAATGTTGTTTTTAAGCAATTGTATTTTGAAAAAGAAATAAAGAGAGAACGCAGAAAACACTACCAATATTTCTTACTAAATTGTTTTGTTTTTCAAAATATTTTTTTTAATTTGAAGCTCCTATCAATCGTGATTTTATATGCTCCATCACTATGTTAATTTCATACTATTTCTTTTATTTATACAGGCTGAAGTAAGATTATTACTTTGATTCCCTAAAACAAAAATATAGCGTTCTTTTTATTTTCGATCTGTTAAATGTGCATTACACTTTCACCACTTTTAAACTGCATGTACCAAAGTGTATAATAGAAGGTATCAAATAATAAATGTAGTAAAATGATTGTCGAACATATTCATTGATTGATGATTAAATAATTGAATAAAACATTTATAGATTTTCATTTTTCTCCCTTGATTTTATTCCAAAACGAAAACATTACAATATAGATTAGAACCCTTTGTAGCAACATTTGTATTTCATATAAATTATATTCGGAAACATTTAAATATTTAAAGTAATAACTTAACTGATTTATTAAGACAACTCTTAGTGGATGGATTTATCCTGTCATATGAATTTACATTTATGTTAAAATGAAGTAATAATCTTCCAGTCAGTCATTTCAATTTCTAAATGTTTGTAAGCAAATAAATCAAATGCATAATTGCTTTTAAGAAATTAGAAATTTCCTTTATGCAGTTTAATTCCACCAAACGATTTTAAAATAAGCAAATAACAGTTAATGGAATATTTGGTAAAATTTTAAAAAAATCAAATTATAAATGTTATTAATCCTGAATCGTACTCTGAACTTTAAATACAAAAGCAAACAATAAATATTTAATGAGAAAAAGCAATTTTAATTAAAATGTAGTCTTTTAAGATGTCAATACTGAAATTAACTTGAAACGAAAATGCATTTTGTGAAGTCATTTGAAATTGAGACTTTAGAAAGAGATTTTGTTTTTATAAACTGTTTTGCATTGGAAACTATCTGCCAGAATAAATAAAATGATTGCGCTAGTGTATCAACTTGTCAATGTATTGTAATTTCAGAGAATTCCGTAAGTCTTCCTTACTTTTATTTCGCTTCTAAAACAGTGAAATGATAATATAGAATATTTATTTGTTCTTCGTCCAATTCTTTATTTTAAAGTAAAATATTTCAGCCAATTTTAAATTTAAATTTTCTTCAGTGCTACGTTTTGAATAGGTGTTTATCCATTAAATTGACCTTTTACTTTAATGTACTTACGAATTTAGTATCTTTCAAATGAATTAAACAGATACATTCACAGAGTATTTATGTTGATTTATTATTAATAAATGATCTAGAATTTATTAAAATAGAATGACAAATTTATATTTTAATCATATTGTTCAGATTGAAATGTTTTGTATAATTTATATTTCTTTAAATTACGTATATAATCCTCAAATAATATAATTTTTAATATATTAAGTTTCTACTGATGATTAAAATAAATATCTTAAGAGAGTTTATGAATATTAAATTTGAATTTTAAACACATGGAATAGGCTTTTTTTTTCTTTCCACAATTGTAAAATAATCAGTTCATTCAAATACTTCAGTAAAAAGTTTTAAATATTAATTGCAAATAAAATCACAACACACACACTCTTATATTTATATATATATAAATATATATATATAAACTACAATATACTGATTGCTTGATTCTTCAAGAAGTAGCAAAAAGGTATTTTTCATATTTTTTATGGAGCTTTCTAGTGAGTCATAACTATAAGTTAAAACAAATTTTTCTATTAAAATATAAATACTTTTCCTTTGAAGCAAAAGCAGTTAGTTATGATAATTCGTCACAAATGTCTTCGAAAGTTAATTTTACTTAAGAGAATATCAAAATCAATAATATGATACATTAACATAAATGATTTATTTCATAAAATATTTTCATACCAATTTACTACTCATTGTTTTCGACTGAAAATACCTCTAGTCAAATAATTCATTATTAGAATGCGATACGTTTAATAAAATGGATTTATTATCATACGAAATTGATTTCACTCTGTTTTGAGTTGAGAATATATCACTAATAACACAATATATTAATATAATGGAATTTCGTAAGAAAACAGAATACCAACATTAATAAAATATAATAATATATTGGAATTCTTATTAAAAATGGTTCTAATATCATTCCAAATTTTTCACACAGTTTTATAGTTAGAATTCCAGTAATTATGTAACACAATAATATAATGACATTTATTTAACACAATAGATCTTTTTTTAATTTCAATTTGAATTCAAATTTTTTAGAGTTTACATTACTACTAGTAATATTAAATCAAGGATAACAATAAGATTTCATATTGAGGCTATTTTTAATCTTGAACAATTACAATGATGGGTAGAAAATGTTTTGGAAATTAAGTTTAAAACAAGAGCTAAATCAGAAGAAACGTTGTTACATCTTCGATTTTAATATGAAAAAATATTGTTTGGGTAACAATGTAAGTTGCTCTTTATAATTAATTTTATTTTAAGTTACACTATTGAATAAAATTAGAATGTCATTTTTTTAAGTAAGAAAGTATGACATAATGGTAGAGCTACATCTCTATGCGTAGTTTTAATTTTAAAACTCTAAATAATTGTTAAATCTAAAGTCTAAATAACTATTATCTATGACTTAATGCTAATTCTGAATTGTGTTTTTATGAAATATGCTTCTTTCTTATGTGAGTTAATTAATAAATATCAATTTTAATGTTCGAAGAAATGAAATAAATCTTTGAATATTATCATTAACAAGAACGCTTCTCTATTAACATATTTCACCGTGTTATGCATAAAACATAATCTCTCTCTCTCATTCATGTATGGTAAAATATAATAATTAGATTATATTTATGAGAAGTAAAGTAATCACTCATCATTAAAATCAAATACGGTTAATTAATTCAACATCGAGACGAGGCATTTAATCTTCATCTTTAAATTTAATAACATTATTAGTTAATTGTTTTTCACTTTTTATGTTTCAAATTCATTAATTGATCTCCATATGCGTAAAATATTTTATATGCAGTCATTAATTTCCACCTCCATTACTAATTAGATACATGTCATAAAAGGAGAGAAAATGTTTCGTTCAATTAATTTCCGTTAACGACAAACACGAATAAAAATATTTTGATGTAATTTCTATATTGAAAAAAAAAATCTAATGGGATTATTACATTACGTTTGTGAAATTCACAATTACATCGGCATAAGATAATGATTTTTTTCCCTTCATTTCTCAAAAACGAAATTCAGGAATAGGTAATCAAGAGAAATGCGTTTGGCAACACGCACATCTTTCTTTGCGACCAATCAGAATGCTGCTTTCGTCGAATGCTTCGCATCATCATTTAATACGATATTTTTCAACCATTTTCGTTCTTAAATGGCACATTTCATTTACTTTCGACCGTTAAAACTTAAAACAGCGGATGTTAGCTCGAGCCATTTGTTTTCTATTAGCGCTTTCGAAATGGTTTTCAGAATTATTAACGAAAAGGCGGGAAGATGTGTTCCATCATCACTGATGCCACCACCGGAGTTGGAAAATGAAGTTATTATCGTTATTAACAGCTAAACATCAAATGATCATTCACAACCCAGGTGCAAGATTATCATAATTTCAACACCCATTACAGAGTCTTGCTTTCCGTATAACATAAATGTTTTATCTTTTTCTGTTTGTAATGTGAGATGCAACTTTAAAATGGGCTAGGCGCTTGCAGTAACAAATTGTTTCGCTTTCATTTGCTCAAGCATTCTTTCATTTATGACTTCTTAAACTATTTATTACGATAAATATCCACGACTAAACAGTTTAACGAGGTGATATCAATATTTCATTATTTAAAAGTGAATTATGCTGATTTCAACTCATAACGAAGCCGATTGTAATCTAAATGACTTAATTCTATGACTTGGTTTGTT
>BMAW01023931.1:0-24864 GCA_019974015.1 Nephila pilipes | reverse complement strand
CAATTAAAAATCAAAATAAGTAAGCATGAGTTGGAAATGTGAAATGTAAAAACATTATAGAAGAGAGCGTGTATTAAGTAATGAAGGAGAAACTCAGATTAAATTTTTGTTAAGGGACTATATTTTAGTAAAAGGAAGCGTATGACCAGTTTTCCATGACACTAATTGGACAGAGAACCAACAAACCATAAAATCAAAGGAGAAAATCTGCATAAATAAAAAAGGCTCATGTTATAACCGCATAGGATTATTAATATCATACATCATAGCATATTTTACTTCTCTAACGTAACATTTCTACTCAAACAAATTCGATCTGCTATCAGACATCAGTACCAACAACTGTGAAATTATTGAAACAACACTTCAACGGACAGGGACAGCCGAGTTAATGATCGCAAGTAGAAATTATTCTCGGCTCACTTAATTCCGTAAGCCATGACGCCAATAATATTCTGTCGGAAAGTTTCCACACACTGCGGAAGCTTCTTTTCTTTGTTGAGTGAGTGGAAACTTTGTGACAGCAGGGACTCAACCATCCGTAAGGTAAAGGGGGGTCAGAGACAGGACATACTCAGATAAAGTTAATGCAAGTTAATGCGCAGTAATTACTTTGGGGTGTAATTTCTAAATAAATGAATTTGGACTGTGACAGCGTCGGCGTCTTTTTTCGGTTGTGTTCTGGGAAAATGTAGTCAATGATCTATGGCTGCGAGAGAGGTGGTGGTTGACAGAGAGAGGAAGAAGTGGTGTAAGATCTGACTCGGGATCTGTATGTGAAGGGCTTTTTTAGGTTTATTTTGTTCTTTAGTTAAATGTTAGGGAGTCAAAATGTGTTCTGAATGACGTATAATCTTCTTATGTTATTCAGATTTCAAAACTATGTCATTTTCATGTTGTAGTGTTTGCGTTGCATATTTCTCAGCTGAATTATTTTTATGTGTAAAGAAAAAATTGTAGCGTTATCCAATTCCTGAAAGATCGAATTATATATGATTCTTAAATATTTTCAAAATAGAAATATTTCGGTTAGATAATAATTATTTTAGTTCTTTTTTTTACTTCTGAGGTACTTTTGTGAACGAAATGCAATTTTTAATGTTTTTGTTTGATTACATCTATGTGTGTTATACTATCACCAAAATTTAAATGTTACTATTACATTGATTGTTAAATTTAATATATATTTGATTTTGAAATTCCTTCATTTCGATTCTTTTGAATTTGTGTTTCCTACAGCAATAACCATTCCGAAACCTTTGCATTATGTATGTATTCTTCATAGTTATGATGCAGGGACTTAATTATATTCTGAGAGTCAAATTATAGAAAAAAAGATTTGTCTTTATCCAGATATTTGCTCAACAAAGCTACGGGGTAAATTGGTATAACAAAACATGATGTATCCCCGCTATTGTGTCCTAAGGTTGAAATGCTTATTTAAAATGTTGTGGAACCCATGCACTACATTTTTGGATAATTCTGATATGGAATTACAATTAATTATTTTTATTTTTTGTATTTTAGATTTTCCACTTATCAATTTAAATGGAAAATAATTCACATTTGAAAGCTCAGCTAAAATTCAACTATATTTCAAAACAATAGAGAATTAATATAATTTTTAATACAATTTTCTATCCATTTAAACTATTGCGCTCTATTATAAATTTATGAAGTCATCTGCTTAATTGATACAGATTTCATGATGTCGATTTTTCAAAAAATAAAGAGAATTATTATTAAATTAATTGTAGTTTTATCGAAATTTAATATAATGAAAGTTGTGCCATGTATTTCATTTCATTATAAAATTAAATTACAATGATTTTCGTAAACCTAAGTGACCAAGAATATTTTCACTGAAATATTTTGTCTTTCATTTATATTTCTTGGAAATCGTATGCTTATTATTACTTTTATAATATCATTTGAATTTAGAATAAAACAACCCATTTCATACTGTAACTCATACATATGTCAATAACTCTTAAGAATTAAATAAAAGTATTTTATTATAAAGAAGACTGAAGTCCGAAAAAGACTAAAATATTGAAAACAATTATTATTATTTTTATTTTAATTGTAAGACACTTCTAAATATTGTATGAAATTTCACAGTTCCCTCTACCTACATTTTTGAGGGAGTTTTTAATGTATGCTAGCATATTGTCTTGAGAAAATGGCGTCAAAGAATGCGTGAACGTAAAATAGAGGATATATTGGGTCAGGTTTATAAGATTGATATTAAAGTTAAAATAATTTAATTTAGTTCTCTTAAGATATATTTCTATAGCTAAGATATACTTAATTTAATATTTTATTATCTGCTTTTATTTTACCACCCGCTTAAAATATTATTGTCTACTTTAAAAATTTATTTCGTTTGCGGTAATTTTAATATAAAGTATTACATAACTTTTTGGTTTAAACGTCTGTTTTTATATTTCATTTTTTTGATGGTAACATTCGAAATGTTACTTTTTATATTTTTGAATGTTTTGCATTCGAAAATAAAATTGTATAAGGGATTTAAATAATTTCTTTCCTAGATAATAATTTCTTATGGGAAGATTAGGATTTAGAAGTACGCTTCCTTTATCCTAACTAATATTCTATTTTTTCGAGATCTTAGCAGCGAAAAAAGATCATTAGTCCATGACGAAATGAAATTAGAAAAGCCAATTCCATCTATTTCTTAAAATTTAAATTTTATTTAATGGTATGAATGAAAATGTCATTGACTTTCAAAATACGAAACAATTTTTCTCGTTATTTTATTTTTCCCATTAGTCGTGTATTTAAAAATAAATGTAGTTTGATGAATTTATTAATTAATTTAATTTTATATATTGAATAATAATGCAACCCATTCAGTCGATGGAGCTAGTAGTTCACCTGTTTGTAGAACATTTTTATTTCCCTAATATTACTGTAAATTACCTATGGATCACAATGCACTAACAATCTCCCAATAAACAAATGTATAGAGTCCTTTGCCCGTAGTTATTTGTTGAATAGAAATGCTTCAAAACAACTCAAAGTCAATCAATACTTCAATAAACTAACAATTTATGATCGTATAAAGCCAATGGAGAAACTGAAAATGATGCAATAATTACCGTATGAAATTTCACAATCAAGAGCAGAAAAAAAAATGATGTTTATTTGGTTAGATTACTCGGATTGAAATATTTTCGGATATTATTTTTTCACTAATGAATCCAATGCAACTAAAAAGAAACAAGAATCACCTTCCCAAGCGAAAGTGAAAATTTACAATCTATGAAATGAAAGTCTTAGTGTTATTTCGGTCTTTCGTACTATTAGTTTCCGAATCTTAAAACAGTGTAGATAAAATGAAGAAAGATATAAATAAGCTATAGATGAGTCTCAATACTTGATGGAATCTTTCAGTTAGAAAACCTCTAGATTATATGAATATCACGATTTGGCACACTGTAACGTTAATTTATTATCAATTAATCTACTTGAATCTGATTGGTTGTTATTTAAATATTAGTTTGAAACACTTATTGATGGTAATACCCGTTTACTTGATTCTTAAGACTTGTATTAATTACAATCAGCCATCTTGTATTAATCTTGTATTAATACAAGATGTATTAATCTTGTATTAATCTTGTATTAATTACATTAAATGCATTGCAAAGCATTTGCAAACAATTAATGACTTATAGGAATTTTTGTTCGACGCTTTATAGCAATAATATAAAATCAAGGGGTATACCATGAAGATTCACATTACCATACTATTGAATCTTAATAAAATAAAATTTGAATCTTCATTTAAACTTAGAAATTTAATCAACTTCATTCAAAGTTATCTTAGAGCTCTAAATAAATTAAAATTGGAGCCACGCAAATTGTATGAATCAATGCTAGCTTTTATAATTACTCAACGGTTAAGCGAAGAAATCCGTAAACAATTCGAATTGAAATTAAATTCCAACGATTTGCTGGAATGAGATGATGTTTTAGAACTTTTAATTAAAAGAAGCTATGCCTTGAAAATGTGCACTAAAATTCCATGCTAAGACAAAAAAAAAATAAAAATCCGCTAAAATATAAGACGCTTGAAGTAAAGAGTAATGAAAAACTTCTCTTTATGTTTTCAGAACCATATCCAGTTTTCAATTGCTAAACGTTCCTTGACACATACCTATCCCAGATAGAACAATTACAGTGAGATATCATCACTTTTGTTTCAATTGCCTCAATCGTCAACTACATTACACTAAACTGCATTAAACAAAACAAAAATTACAAAAGGTGCACTGTAAATCATAACAGTCCAATTTAAGGCATCAATGTTCGCCAACTGGATGCGCAGTCAAATAAAAATCAAGATAATATCCTTCATTATTCCAGATAGAGCTTATTTCACACTTTACCGATTATTATGAAGGGAATCCCTATAGATGCCTGTCATTGATTCATCGCAGGATTAAAATGTGACTTTTCAAATGTACTTCGACATGTTTATACTCATCTATTAAAATGAATCAATATTGCTATCTACCGCCAATATCAAGTTTAAAAGCAAGGAAGGTAATTTAACTTGTGTCATGCAGAAAATTCGAGATTTCAGAAAACCAAGAGCTTCTCTCACTCTATGTGAATGAATTAAATGATTGAAAAATGGAGGGAATCACTGCAGGCTACGGAACTTTGTTCGGACGAGTTAGAAGAGAAGAAAAATGACATGGTGGGGGGTACGTTAGCAATCGACGAATGGAGTGACGTTGTCTCAGATGTGTAAACGACCTAAATTTACGAGAGGTACATAATTTAGACTAAATCTTACCTTCCCATTATTATTAGTGAACTTAAAACCATTTATTATAAAGAATATTCCAGAATTATGTTATTTGAGTCAAAAATAGAAGGGATCAGAAAGTAAATTTCCAGAAATCGGTGAGTGAAAGATCACTGACAGATAATTAAGAGTTTTACCATTGCTTCGACACTTCGAATTGCGATTGGGCTTTCCATTCGAAACGTCGTTTCACCATTGGTTGGCAAAAAAAGGTGGGAGTAGCTAGGGGCGGGATTTCAGGTAGTGCATTGAGAGAGCAAATGTTATCTCATCGACAAGAGATTTATGAGAATTAGAGAGAGAAATATTTTTTTGAAAACTAAAGTTTTAATATTACATCAACTTTGCACAATGTCATAAAATTTTTAAAGCGAGAACTAATGAAGAAAGAAAGAATATATCAGGCGTTGGCTACTTACAGCACCTACAGAATTCACACTACATCCAGTTCACTCTTTTATATTGATTTATATATAACTTTTTACAGTGGTACACTGTACCACTATAAAAAGTTATCAGATAACCAGGAATCTCTGTATCTCTCTTCTCTTCTTCTCGCTCATTTTCTCTGTTTTCATTTGATAAGTCACACCGATACATGACTACAGAGTATGTTTTCAGTTGAAAGTATAATTCAGTTAAATGTACGTCATGCGCTGTAAATTACTTTTAACTTTACAACACGTCCATCGTTTTATTGTGAAACTTGTATTTTATTAACTTATTGTGAGAAAGTTCATGCCTACTTTATAATCACATGTCCACTAAGAAAAGAAAACTTCATAGTCACTCTTTTGAAGACTCTCGAAGGATTGAATATTGATTCGTACAAATATCAGACCACATTTATAAATTCCGATGAGAAACGTGAAGTTATAAAAATACATTATACTATATATAAAAAATAAGTTACATTTTTATCGAACAATTGGAACCGAATGTAGTTTTGTAATGACTCATTGTATAGCGGCTAAAGGCAAGCCTTTCAAAGATGGTGAAATATAAAGGACCCAATTTTAAAAAGTGTGGAGATATTGTTCTGCATTTACCAAATCAGCAAGCAATATTATTTCTATTTTAAGAAATACATGCTACTGCGAACTAATGAAAGACGAAAAAACTCAAATGGTAGAAAATGTAACAACAAACCGGAATTCATAATTACAATGAACTGTTGCATTTGACATTGATCTTTTGATAGAACTGACGATAATGATGTTGCTCGCATTGAGGTAATTAAGCTATATTGTGATAAAGATCGAGTTTTTGAAGAATTATGTAGCTATTGATTCCATTGTCTGGGGCAACTAAGGGGTAGAACATTCTTTATTTCTTTATAAATTATTTTAGATGTAGAAGACATTAGTGTAAATAAAATATTTTGAGTAATTACTGATGGTTCTCGTGCAACGAATGGCAAGGAAAGAACATTTGTCAAATCTCTGAAAAATCATCATGGGCACTTTTAATTGTATTCCCCCTGCATAATACAAGAGAAAATTTTAGCTGTCGAAATTTCGTCACATTGCTTAATTTCTGTAATGAATTTTCACTTCTGTTATGATGTCATTCTTCTTTGGTATACAGGGAATTTAAATATTGTTTAGATTTGATTTGGTTTTATTAATGTCTCACGAGATACAATGCGAGTGCTACTAGGAACGGACATCTCTATTTTGAAACCTCAATCAAATGAACGGACCTCAATCAAGTGATGAAAATATCTTTTGGAGGAAATGGAAAATGAATATTTATTTCTCTTGTTATACAGCTATGGCCGTTGGCTTAAAAGAGATAGTGGCTTGAATAAGTATGTTTCATATATGGAAATCATTAAATATTTTCTTATTAAAAAGGAACTGCATTTCCCCATGATTCAAGCGATAGATATAGTTACGTAAGTTACGGACTGATATAGCAAAATATTTTAATGAACTAAACTTAGAATTGTTTGGAAAGGACCCAAACAGTGACTGGATATTTTGAACATTAGAAAGACTTTGCAACAAAAGTAAATATAATTTACCCTGTTCTTAATACTAATACTTACTAATACTTCTCAAACGTTAACGCACTTGAAAATACATCTAACATAGGCAAATATTGACTTAAAACCTACGTTGAAGAACTTAAGAATGATGCAAAGAATGAAACTTGTATGTCTATATGTATAAAATGAAGCTTGCATGCCTTTCGAAATAATTAAAAGAATTTGAAGTTTGTATCCCTATAATTTACTTCTTATTCAAAGCAAACTTATTAAAACTATTAATAATCCTATCTGATTTATCTCTTTTTGAATGGAAGGGATCTGCTAACTTTGAATTGCAATTTATTGTTCCAAGATCTTCAAAATTATGGTAAGTCAAATTTTCGGAATTACAAAAATATCTTGAAAATAACTGTAAAATAAATCGAGGCCTATTTTAAGTTATTAAAGGTTTTTGCAGGATAATTTTTATTAAATTGTTTAAATAAAATTGGAGTTTAAATTAAATTCCCGGTGCTCTACTTTCTGCTTTGGTTCTACATATTTATGTGAATAAAATTTCTCTCATACGAAAACTGTGTAGAATCCGCAAAGTTGTTCCTTTACAAACGAATATTCAGAATCATGCGTCAAATTCAACGTAAGAAATTACGTGTCTGATATTGCAATATTAAGTAGATCGATGTAGGGAACAGGCTCACAAAATATAAAATAGTTTTCATTTTACCATATTGAGGAAAACCTTTTACTTTAAAAAATATATTTAAAAGATACATTATACACACACACGCACGCGCACACACACATACATACACACACACACACATATATATATATATATATATATATATATAACCAGATGCAACAGACCTCGTCATTTTGAACTTCGGTTAAGTGACAAGGGCGGAACATGAACTGGCACTTCCCTCTCCTAATTTCCATACAACGCCTATAACACATGGATCAATAAGTCCCGAGACTGTGCGGTCGTTTTTTGCGATTTCCTCCTTCAAACGCACCAGCAAGTCAATATAATAATCACTGTTGATCGATTTATCTTTTTCGAGATAGTCAATGAAAATCACGCCATGCGTATCCCAAAAAACTGACGCCATGACTTTACCAGCTGACTGCTGCGTTTTCGGACGCTTCGGACGGCTTTCGCCAGCTTCAGATGACTGCCGCTTCGACTCTGGAGTGTAGTGATGTATCCATGTTTCGTCCATGGTCACGTAACGACGCAAGAAATCTTTTTTGTTGCGAGTAAATAGCGATAAACAGCTTTCTGAATCATCGACTCGTTGCTGTTTTTGTTCCATCGAAAGCAATCGAGGCACCCACTTGGAAAAAACCTTTTTCATGCTCAATATTTCATGAAGGGTAGTAAATACACTTCCATATGATATCTGTGTCATCTCAGCAATCTCACGGAGCTTCACTTTACGATCTTTCATTATAATTTTTGTCACTTCACTCACATTTTCCGGTGTAACGGCTTCCACAGGTCTACCCGAGCGTTCCGCGTCATTTGTGTCGGTACGACCACTTTTAAACACGGCAAACCACCGACAAATCGTTGCTTTTGATGGACAAGAGTCCGGGTAACATTTTTCAATCCATTGTTTCGCTTGCACGGTGTTTTTACCCATTAAAAACAATGTTTTATCAGAACACGAAACTCGGTTTTTTCCATTTTTTAAACAAACTGCAAAACGACTTTACTCCAACCTCGATAACTCAGCTGTTTCTGGTCCGATCGACTTAAAATTTTGACACATTTCTAGCAAAGGTGAGTACTCTAGAAAGACCTGGTTACTGGTTTACTACGAGTGCCATCTCTGGGTTAGTCTCGGAACTTATTGATCCATGTGTTACATTTATGTTCAAGGAATATAGTTATTTACTTTGTTTATTTTTATATTAATAAATATCACTAAATGATGTATAATTAATACATAAAAGTTAAACACAGCGTTCTTCTGCAGTGCCACAGGAATCGAATTGATTCAAATATTTCAATATTTATATTTCAATGTGCGGCATCAAGAATCACAATGATAGATTATTTTCTCAAAGTTGCCAACTCTTAGGATATATGGTGATTACAATAAAATTTAAGATGAATTAAAAACTCTTGAATGCTTGAAGAATTATGGTTGTAATAGCAATTTTTAAAGAAAGATAAGAATATTTTAGGGAAGTTACCGCACCTTATTGTGAAGGATATGGTAGCATTGGTTAGTAAACTATTTTTACATGTGTTTGATGTCCTACACATTTTGAAGCCTTTAGGCATGTAGGATTGAAAACCTTAAGAATTACTCCGGTCACTGTCTTTTAAGGACTGGAAAGTGCTGGTAATTGTGTCTCAGGGCATTTCTGAGTCGCAATTACCAGCACATTCAAAGTATACGTAAATTGGTGACGAGGGTAAGCATGAGAGTCCGATTTCTGATAGAGTTGGATTAACTATTGTTGGAGTAAATTTTAAGATGCGCAGATTATGTTTGGGTTAGTTCAGCAAGGTTAAAGTGAAATGAAGAATTTAAGTTTTAAGAAATAAAGAGTCGATTTAATACGTTGATTTTAATTTGAGTCTCTTAAATACATATTTTGAAATTGCTGTTGGCTATTGACAGTAGGACTGTCGTAATTTGCAATGCCACTATAGTAGAAAAAAGCTAGTTTAGCGAATCGAGTTGGGATTGGATCTATTAAGAGTTTCTTGTGCAGGTTTAATTTTTTCAATTGTAAATGATTGTACTTTCTATGATGAAGGAACCGTATTATTTATTTTCGAATCTTTAATATTCTATGAACCTTAATATTGTCTTTTAAATCTGAAATATTCCTAGGTTAGTTTTGGCGGAATTCCATGAATTCGTCTTGCATAAGAGATCATTGACAGTAAGTACATCTTGTATCATAATCATCTCTTCTTCAGTGATATTCTTAAACTTATGTCAAGTAATATTTTCTTTTGAAAAAATCTAATCAGAGAGTGATTTTTTTTGACTGAAAAAATGTGGGACAGCTTATTAGTTTTTGATATAATAAAAACCAAGAATATTACTTGTTTGTATCAGTTATTCTATTGTTTAAGATTCTGAATTTTCTTGCTTATTGCTGTATTTGTAGGTGTCAATTTAACGCGATATTAAACAATGCTATTCAGTTACGTTTAGGTAGTATTAAGGCGGGGGAGTCACTGGTGCCTAAGAAGTAAGTATAAATCTATTTTTAGAGGTCTTAATGCTGCCTTTATAAAAGTTAAAAAAAAAAAAAAAAAAAAAGTGACTATTGTTTAAATGATTTCTGGTGACCTGTGTTCGTATTAAAGTAAAAACGAAAAGGAGACAGCTCAGATTTCAAAAAATTTTGTTGTTTAGGAGGAAACTTAATTTCTTTTAGCACCTGAAGTAACAAAATTTAATTCTACATAATTATTTGATAACATTGTCTCATATGAATTAGAGTAAAGCTAAATTTTATGAAGATACGGAATTTAATATTCTAAAATGTATAGCATTCCATCTGTCAGAGTTATATATTTTCAGCTTTTAGAAAGTAAGCAAATAAAATTACGAGATGATTTAATAATATTGCCGTCCTCTGTGTTGGGTTAAAATGTTTATTTCAATCAAATGGTCAATCTATTCTCATTATTATTGTAATTTAATGTACTATTACTATTGCAAATTATCAAAAGTTTGGGAGATAGAATCATTAGTTTTAAAGACGAGTCGAACAGTGTTGGAGATGACCTCCTCAAGCAGCATTTTAAAACCTCTCTATGTTTCAATAATGGATTTATGAAGTTTATTTTTCTTGGAAGGAGGATAACTAGAGCTAAAAGATATTTATTTTTCGTTGAGGAGAAGTGTCTAAAATCTTCATAAAATAGTTATTTATTGTCCAAAACGGTTCAGTTTTTTTCTAAAATTTTGAAAACTACGAATTGCGAGGAATAATCAAAATTGTTTTAGAAAAAAAGGGAAGTTTAGAGAAGAATATTATACCAAGCATTCTTCCAACAAGTAAGCTCAATTGCAGACATACGCATAGCTATCGACGTATGTTTTGCATAGAATAATGGTGAATGAAGCATGGTTATTGAATTTATGACCAATGAAAATGTAAGAAAATATTTTATTGTTTTAAATTCGTTTATTAAAATATTTCTTATGTTTGAAATATTTTAATATTTAATATTTTTAAAATTAATATAAGATATTTGCTGATCTTTAACACTTATTCTGAATTTTTGAATTTTAATACTTTATTGGAGATAAAATTGCCTTGCAAAATTCTCCTCGGAGATTATAATGCTATTCTTTTTTTATTTAAATTGTTCTGTGTTTTTTCCCATTATTCTATCTAGTTAATTTCAGTACTTTTTGATTACAGTCTGTAAGTAACTAGAAGTATAAAAAAAACACCTCTCTTAGAGTAGAGGAATAGAAGAAATTGAGAAAAAAATGGATAGAAAGGGTTTTGACTTGGTTTGATTTTATTAACATCGCACTAGAAACAATACGAGAACCATTGGTGACGGACATCGTATTTTTGAACCTTGGTCAAACGACGAGGAAATAAAAGGAAAGCTCCACAAAAAAATTATTATAAGAAGATTAATGAATGATGTTTAGAAATATATGAAATAGAGTTTTTAGAGAGAGTTCAAAGTAATAAAAAGTTTTGTGCGAAATGCTATACTCATACAGAACATTAACCACTCAATTGCAATTAAAATAAATTAACTAAATAAAATAAATTTTATAATGGTCTTAAGCTCATTTATTATATGAGGCGTGATAATGTTTTTTTTATAATTCCTTTTACAGATTTTTATTTTAGATTATTTCCTATTTAGAATTAAGCAATATCTTTGTTGCGAATTTAAACAGTAGCTGAGTCATTATTTCTAAGATAATTATATTAGTGCTATGGAGAAAGCAAACATGAGAAAATAATTATATGTTACTGTTAGAGATTCATTAAACATTTTATCTCTAAAATTATATTATTACACTGATAGAATAATTTTTCAAGTATGCTGTTGGATATTTGTACATAATTCGTATCATATTTTTGAAAAAAAATGACTTATTTTTGATACAAATCATACTTGATTAGTCTAATTAACAAAAACAAAAATAGCTTCTGCCGTTTAGAGATATACATGAATAATTAATGTAGATATATTTCAAAGATATATATGAGATATATATAAGTTAGTTACATAGAAGACCATTTAATGCAAATGTGTACTTAAAGTAATACAAGAAAAGACAGTAAAGACAGACAATGTTTATATATATATATATATTAATGATTATTTTTATATAAATACTTTCGAAGGTTTGAGTCCTAATTTTATTAAAGATACTTTGTTAAAGATATTAAAGATACGAGTTTATTAAAAATACGTAACTGGAGCAAAAGTATTTGTCGATAATAATAAGTAAGAAATAAGCAGTTGGTAGGAATATTATATATATATTATAAGTATATCTTAAATACTTCCTTTAAATAACTTAAAAAGTTGTATATATTATTTGTAAATTGATAAATTTAAACTTGCGTTCCGGTATGGTATTATAATTAAATGAAATTTAAATACTTATATTTTTCTATACATATTATATTGCAATCTAACAGGTATTGTCTGTAGTTTTACACTTTAAAGTTATTTGTTATTTCTTTTATAGAATGTTTGCATAAGATTTGTTTACTCTTATAATTTGTTTAGTTACAATGCGTTTGTATAATATGTGTATAAACTCTGGATAACATTCATGGTTTATATTCAATAATAGTATTCATGGTTTATATTCAATAATTCATGATGACAATATGTTGCATAATCAATGCTGGGTTTCGTAAAAATATTAATTTAAATCAAATTCTAGCTAGCAGATCCATGTAGAAGAAAGCATTCCATTTGAATATGATAATCATCCTTAAATGTAAAACCAACTTTACAACCATATATATTGTTTTCATATTTATCACACTACATTTAAAATATATTTATCTTATACATGTAAAGCGGCTGTGTTAGCCTGGTAAAAAAAAAAAAATCTCACTCTAGGTTTTCAATTAAATTCTTTACTAAAGGCCTCAACTGATTCAGTCGTGCGATGATCCTAGCTCTCTCTAATATTTTACAGGAGAGTAGCATTTTTTATTGTAAATATGGATGCGCCTACAGCATTTCAAAATATCTTACACCCTGTGGTTAAGGCCTTGAACTTGAGGCAGATAATGTTTCAGTACGTCTGGAGTTTGAGTCCTAATGACATTTAAGACAAGTCGTAGCAAAGCATGCACATTGATTCAGTCGATGCTCAGAATTTTTATGAAGGTATGCTGTGTATATTAGGAGGATAGGGAGAAATATCGCATACAGTTCTCGTGATTTGAATCTATTTCCAAATTTCGAAATCCTCGGCCAATAACTCTCATATTAATTTGTATAGCAGGCTTTTAAAATTTATTTAATCAACAGAATCGCAAAACTTTTTCCATGTAAAATTATATGCTTTTTCTATCTTAAAATGGTTATAATAGTGTTAAAATCTATATTAATTCCAATAAAGTCGTATCCAATAAATTATTTTCTATTTGCTATCATGACAAATATGCTTAATTGATTAACTGTAAAATATAAGTTTTATTGACATTTCAAGAAAGTTTATATTGATTCTTAAGTAAATTTTCTTCGCAAGGTAGCAAGCATATATTATTCTAAGCTTTCAGATTAGTGTAAATGTAAATAAAGTAAATGTTGCTCAGAAACTTGCTATAAAATTAGTATATTGTGACGGAAATCATGCACAACTTTTAAAAATGCAACTCATCTAAAAAAAACCTGGATTTCATATTTACGTAAATTATTTAACTTTTAAGAACACTGGTGATGTACTGAGTACGCCACTCGGTAAAAAGAGATCTGTGAATTTCAGAAATAACTACTTGACTAACACCTATGCCTTATTTATTCTCTGTCCAATGTACATTCATTGAGGTACTTGTGTTTAAAGTTGAAATTCCTGTTTTGATCAGTTCTTTTTCATTATTTTTGAAACGTCTCATCTGGCGTACGGAATACGCCATCCGTGTTATTATGTAAGTTATATTTAATATGTTCTATTTCGTTTCAAAGACATTTTTTACGAATATCAAAATTTTTTACGTATTGCAGCCTAATAGACCATATTATATTTTTAATACCCAAGCTGATATTTTCAACAGACTAGTCAATTATTTGAATAGGTCATGCCACAATTTGACAACTGATAATTTTATGCATGTTACTATTTGGTAAAATCTTTGCTAAGTGATAATATGACTTTAATTGGAACTTTGCGTTCAAATAAAAAAGAGACCCTTTGAGAATTTCTTCCATGGAAATCAAGAGTCACAGGTTCAAAACTTTTTGGGTTCCAAAAAGATGAAAGTACCGAGTAATATATCGAAAAAAATAAAGATGTTTTTCTCTTGAGTATTCTATCGATCGATTATTTCTATCCAATTCTTATGCCATAGTATAATTAAATAAAACTAACTCTAAAAGTCTATAACTGATCCAAAAACACACAAGTCTGCCCCTACTCAACTATTTATCAACTTCTATAATATAATATTTGATACATTATGGCTCTCTTTGGACTATATGGTTCGCCCACCAATTTAAATAACACCTAAATAATACGCTCTTAATAAACCCTTAAATTTGGGGTTGCTTTACTACGTCTAATTCTCTGCGAAAGCGAAAGCCAGAAACTACTATTGATATTATCGGCCTTCTTGTCAGAACTATTATACTTATTGTTATCCACACAATCTCCCTCTTTCCTCTAAATTTCACTTTACTTATATATCACTATAACTGACTTACTTCGCTTTATTTCCTCCTGAATCCAATTAACATAATCACGTTTCATTTTGGTTGGGAATGAATTGTTATTTCATGCAATCAATCTCATTTAAAGTCCCCAAGGTTAGTGAAGAAAAAAATCACAAATAGTCCAACGTCACAGTACTATGCAGGATGATATTGATGCATGACAACTAAACATTATATATTAGTATTGACAGTTATACAGGCAAACATTCTGTCATTTTGAACACCAATAAACCAAAAGGTGATGTAGATGTTATACATAAGGTTGAAGGAAATTAAACTGTTGCCAGGAGAATCTTAAGATGGCCTATGACGATTTGCTATAGATTTTTAAACTGTGTAGGTATAAAATGCTACATTAGACTTCAAATAACATCACGTGATAAGAGTACAAAGTACAGGTGTTATTTTTTGAAAAATTTAGCATTATCCGTCTTGAAACCACATATACAGGAGAGATGTTTAATTACATCATTACTGTAAAGTTCTCAGAATATTATTAAGCGTCAATTCTATGAATTGGGAGCTGCAAGTCTAGAAAAACCTCCGAAAAGGAATATACAATATAACTTGTGAGGACAAAAGAAAAATAACTACTCCACAATAAGTTGCGCTGAATGTTCTAATCATATATATGTGAAACCAAATATATATGTGAAAGTTGCAATAATCGATCAACAAATATCACTGAATTGTCTGAATAATGGGAATAATAATTGTATGTTTAAATTTCTTCTTTGATTTCGTTTTAAATACATATTATAATTTGCAAATTAAACATCAATAGCATTTTTACTGTACTTTTGTCGTATTCATTTTAATTAAAGTATTTTTTCTTTGATTCTGATTTGTATTACTTCTATAATAATGTTAAATATCTCTAAAAAATCATATTAAGACCACGCTGACGTACAAAGTACGCCACCCATGTTCTTAAAGCTTAAGTAATTTTTGTAATTAATTGAAGAATGTTATATCATTTTAATACAATTGCAAACTATTTATTATTTGTTATGTATACCATAAATTGTTTTTGATATAAATTATTCTTGAATTTACTGTCGTAAGTTGAAGGAAAAAATGTGTTGGTTTTTTTAAATTTTACATTAGAGCAGTTAAAAATATTTTTTTCCATCGTAAGTTATTAGCTTGCTCTTTAATAAATGTTTTTCAGTTAACTATTTTAATCTTTATTCTTTGAACTACTCACTTTTAATTTAAAATACCTTTTATAAGCGTGACTATTACTAAAACTTAACTTATTATATTAATAATTGACTTAATACTCTTTACCTCAGGCATATACATACATATACAGATAGAGATTAAAGAAGGATACAGAGAGAGAGTAAGTCCAGAATTCTCAATAATTTAAACATTCATTAGAAACATCTTGAAAATCTCATTAAATTCAATATCTAAAAGTACAAAAGGCGACTCTACAAGGACAATATCTCTTTCCCAATTGTTAGAAAATGGAATATTGTTTGAGGTTTGTATATCAAAGGGATATTGGATTAATTCTAATCCCTCAAACATCAAATTAATCAGCATTCATTAAAACAATTCTATTGGAAAGAGACGTTATGCCACTATTCTTGGAACTTACTTTCAGTGTGGATAATAATGTTCGTTACCTAACAAATGATACTCTACTAGGCTTGCTGTATTAAGACAAACAGGAAATAAAAGACGATCAAAAAGTTCGAACGAAAAGGAAGAAAAAAAGTTGTTTTCTCAATAATTATAGTTTGTCATGTGAGCTTGCTCGTTAATGCAAGTAAAATGGAAATAAACTGTTTCTTTTAGCTTTAATTATTTTCGATATTCTAGACGGAAATCTATACAGGAAAACAGTATTGAATTTCCCATCTTAAAGGGTTGCTGATAAAACGTTTGATGTTGTTTGGATCATGGGCAATTATTTTTTTTCTCGTGGTCGGCGAGGTAATTGGGTGGAGAAATTAATTAAGGTTGTTTTTATGACTCAATAGTAATGCGATACTCATTTATGGATCCAGGCAAATAAAACTATTTTTGTAACTTTTGTTGAAGAAGGCCAAAAATGGTTATTTTTACAAGAAATTACTTCTGAGATACTTAATCATTTAATAGTACATATTTATTTACACATTATACAGAAATAAATAACTAAATGAAGTAAAAATACATTAAATGATAATAGAACTATTTATTTGTAATAATGGATACTGTTAACTCTAATCTTTATAAAGAATTCAATTACTTTTTATTTATATTTAATGCATATCAAAAATCTAGAATTTTTAAAATTACTATATTCATTGAAATCTAAAGATTTGAATGAATTGCCAATACATATTGAAGAAGAGGATAAATGTATTTATTTAAAATAATCCTTTAATATATATTAAGAATATCACCCAAAACAATTCTTTAGTGCAATTTTAAGCAATAGAGTGTTTTAATTAATGTTCTTTATTAAATATATATCAAAATATATATTTGTAGCAAACTTTGGGTTTTTCACTTGACTGAAAGCTTAATTTTCGTTACATTCCATTAGCTTTGATTTTGAAAATAATCCATATAAATTAAATCGTTCTAATAATACATCCCAGAAATCTTAAGATATAATCCAGTATGAAGATGACTTTGTTACATAAAAACTGATTTTGTAAATGAAATGTTTGTAAATTTGGAGTATATAATCTTCAGAATCCATTCAAATTAAATTTGAGAGGAAATGTTAAAGCAATATGTTTAATATGATTTGAATATGGAAACTGTTTTTTTGGAGAGGAATATCTGTCTTATGATTTTTCAAAAGAACTGAAGTGAACTAAAAATAAGAAATTAAATCCGTTCCATACTTTAATCACATTATGTTCAACTGACTGAATAGATACTGAAAGTGTTTATATAATTATTAAAACTACCACTGTAAATTATTTTTATTCACAAATGAGAGTTATTTTAATCAATTATTTCATACTGTAAAAATAGAATTTATAAATAAATGTGAGAGTGTAAAAAATGAAAAAAAAAAAAAATGCTGTGCTGACATCTAATTAAAATTTGTATAATCGTTTGATATATTCAAACTGCAATAATGAAATGCGCATATATTTTACTCTTCATGCACTTTAAACTAGTTTTGTTTATTAATGTTTGATTGCTAGAGCCTGTATTTCTACACATTTATTTATCAAAAAATACAATATACATAATGAATAATATTTCAATTGAATAGGAAATCTTGGACAGTATTACGCAGTTTTTCCTTTTCTAAAACTTTCAGCTATGTAAATATATTTATTTCAATATTTGTACTAAATACTATTTCATATCGTACAATTTTTATTTTATGTCTTTATAATACATATTTGAGAATACTTCTGGTTTTCATAAATATAGCTTAAGGAATTGGATTTCTTCTTTGGAAGTACTTGTGCTCAAATAAGACCTACATCGATTACAATTTATCTACTTTGGAACTTTAATATATTTTCCTTTTTTAAATTTTTATCTGGGTGGTAAATAATTGACAATCTATGAAGAAGTGAGCATATAAAAATGACTATCTTGATATTTTAAATAATGTACTTAAATATTCCGATATCATCTAAAAAGTATACATTCATGTTTACTAAGTGTCACTCTCTCCATTGGTTTTAAATAATGAATAATTATGCTTACCGGAGCTAAAGTGTACTCTTTCCATTTTTGAAATGTTAAAGAAGAATAGCTTAAAAGTCAGTTTTATTTGGTTAATTTTTATTTACTACTAACTTGTTAAAGATTTACGGTAGCCTAATAATCATCTTCCTGAATTCTTGGCTAGGTTCGAACCCTGATAACACTAAAGACTCGCCGTATAGCTGGACTGATACACATTAAATCTTTCCAGGTCCCAAAATCCTAACGAGGTTTGGAAGTTTGGAGAAAGAGATGGTGCTAGCTCAGATGTCGTTTTCGACACATGACCGAGTCTCAAAATGGTCTATCACAAAACGCTCTGATGTTGGTTCGGAGGGTGACCTTAATAAACAATCAATCAATACTTACTGATGATTATTTTTCATCAAACTCTTGTATAATTTATCTTTTGGACTAATGTGAGTTTTAAATCATAATACCTACTTTATTATTATACCTATTAATTACTTGCAACGCCTACTTTATTATTATACCTATTAATTACTTGCAAATCCTACTTTATTATCATATACCAATTAATTGCTTGTAATACCTATTTTATATTTATTTCTCTCACTTATTTTATTTTATTAATATTTTTCAAAAAATAACGATTATAATTTTTTAAAAAAAAAATGAATAATGCCCTTTACCTTCGACATACAGATTTAATAAGTAACCTGGATGATCCACTACGAATATTTAGGAAATCAACACACGAATAATGAAGCAAATATTTTTTTCTAAGCTGCTCGCATCTATAATTGTCAAGGGAAAATTGCAGATATGTAACTATTTAAAATCTTAGAAAACTCAGGCAGCGTTTCGATTTGTGTAAAAGTCACAAGGTGTCAGCTATTTTGTAAGCCCAAGCCGGTATATACTGTATGTATTTGCCTTATAATACTGTAGGTTTGCTTTTTATGCAAAAGTGTGTTTGTGATACTCAGCAAAATTTGAATATATAATCCGTTGTGTTTATTTATCTGTGACAAAGAATAAATCTCAACGCAAATACTATGTAATTTTATGTTTTATATTTAATTTTTAGGATGAGTTTTGTTTTTGGTAAAGTGATTTAAAAATATAACATAAAACAAACTTATTTACTATATTTCAAATGATGCAGATGATTAGTTGCTAATGACACATGGCAATTTAATATTACTTTAATCAAAGCAAAAGTAATGGTGAAGGGTTTTAACACATGGATCAATAAGTCCCGAGACTAACATTGAAAACAACATTTTTTTTGCAAAATTTTTTTCATTCATCAACATAATCACCTTTTAGGGTGATACAATCGTTTCAACGCTTTTCCAATTTTTCAATACCATGTTTATAAAAAAATTATCTTTCGCTTCAAAATAAGCTTCAGTTTCAGCGATGACCTCTTCATTTGAGCCAAATCTTTTCCTCTGGAGCATTTTTTTAAGATCAGCAAAGAGCCAGTAGTCACTGGGAGCTAAATCTGGCGAGTATGGGGTGGGTGGGGAAGTAGATCAAAGCCGAATTCGTTCAATTTTGCCATTGTTTTCATCGACTTGTGGCAGGGTGCATTGTCTTGGTGAAAAAGGATTTTTTTTCTCTGCATGTGCGGTCGTTTTTTTGCGATTTCCTCCTTCAAACGCACCAGCAAGTCAATATAATAATCACAGTTGATCGATTTACCTTTTTCGAGGTAGTCAATGAAAATCACGCCATGCGTATCCCAAAAAACTGACGCCATGACTTTGCCAGCTGACTGCTGCGTTTTCGGACGCTTCGGACGGCTTTCGCCAGCTTCAGATGACTGCCGCTTCGACTCTGGAGTGTAGTGATGTATCCATGTTTCGTCCATGGTCACGTAACGACGCAAGAAATCTTTTTTGTTGCGAGTAAATAGCGATAAACAGCTTTCTGAATCATCGACTCGTTGCTGTTTTTGTTCCATCGAAAGCAATCGCGGCACCCACTTGGAAAAAACCTTTTTCATGCTCAATTTTTCATGAAGGATAGTAAATACACTTCCATATGATATCTGTGTCATCTCAGAAATCTCACGGAGCTTCACTTTACGATCTTTCATTATAATTTTTGTCACTTCACTCACATTTTCCGGTGTAACGGCTTCCACAGGTCTACCCGAGCGTTCCGCGTCATTTGTGTCGGTACGACCACGTTTAAACTCGGCAAACCACCTACAAATCGTTGCTTTTGATGGACAAGAGTCCGGGTAACATTTTTCAATCCATTGTTTCGCTTGCACGGTGTTTTTACCCATTAAAAAACAATGTTTTATCAGAACACGAAACTCGGTTTTTTCCATTTTTTAAACAAACTACAAAACGACTTTACTCCAACCTCGATAACTCAGCTGTTTCTGGTCCGATCGACTTAAAATTTTGACACGTTTCAAGCAAAGGTTAGTACTCTAGAAAGACCTGGTTACTGGTTTACTACGAGCGCCATCTCTGGGTTAGTCTCGGAACTTATTGGTCCATGTGTTATATTCTCGAACTTTTGGAAAAAGGAAAAACGATCTATGGTTGATACTACAGTGAATTACTCTATTCCAGCTTCCACTACCCCATTTCCCATTTCTAACACCCCCTGTATAACTTCTCTCTTAAAAGTTTCACATCCACTTTCTCAAAGAAAACGTTGCTGGCAGAAGGTGACTTTTGGTTATTCACCAGAATATATGTTTCAACAAATTGAAAAAGAAATAATACATTCTTTCTTATCTATTCGTTCTTCTTAGCACTCTGCGTAGTTCGTTTTTTGCTATAATCTCTAATTATAAATATTGAAATAAATAAAATATTTGCACGAAATTACGTACCTTCTTTGCTTAGGAGTTCTAAAATTTTTTTGATGTTTTACGAGAAAGATCGTGATGTATTTTTGCATTGTTAACATGATACATAAGTGAGATAAACGATATAATCAACTTTATTTGGAGGGATCATTTTATCTATATAGAATAAAAACCTAATATATATAGAGAGAGACAAAATAAACATATGTTTTACTCTTTGTATCATGAATTTTTTAAATTTAAGAAAAATGGTTATTTGAAAAATTATGATACTTATTCTTAGAATTGATACTAATTTTTATAAATTAACAATTTAATGATACATAAGGTTGCTGAGCAAATAAAATTTGAGAGTAATCAGCTATTGATAATTTTAAAAATATAGGAGTTGACAAAGGCCACTTTCAAAAAGAAATTTTATTTACCTTTCGATTACTCAAAACAAGAAATTTGCAAAATCAACTAAAGAGTGAACTGCAAAATATTTTTCTTTAATTAAAACGTTAATTAACGGAAAAGAACATTTTTGATCAAGAATTTCGCCTTTACAAAAGAAATCAGAACAGAAGAAAATAAAACGTATTTTGGAAACTATACAGTCTAACATCAAGAAATCAAAACTGAATAAAATTTATTTTCCTGACTCATTCAAAGATTGTTTTAATTTAAATTATTCATATTTCCAAGCAGTTCGTTACAGATAACCAAAAATAATTGCTTTTAAGAAATTATAAGAATCTACGCTAATTGACAGTAAAAAAAAATGCCTCATTTAGAAACAAATTTTATATAGACATACATTCATTATATCAGAATTAAATTAATTTTCTTAGAATATACGGGCAGTATCCTTGACGTAATTTTAATTCAAAAGAATCTTCTTTCATATAGGAAACTCAATCACATTGATATTGTGAGTCTTGCTAGAATATTGCTTTTCTTTCAGTTTTTATATTTAAAAATTCAAAGCCAAATAATGTCCAGAATTAAATTTTATATGAAAAATGAAGAATAAAATATCAAATCAAATCTTTAACAAGAAAATAAAGTAAGAAAATATTAATTTAGAACTATTCTCATCCTTGTAATTCAGTTTCTTATGGAGATGTTACAATTTTTAATGAATTTGAACAATATATTTTGTTGAAATCTTGATATTATTTTCATGAAATAAAAAAAAAACATACAATTTCGGTTAAATTGAATTGGTATAATAGAATAATGCTTTGAAAATTTTTATACATGTTAATAAATAAATCATATTGTTAAGATTCTTGTCTACAGGCCCAATTGATTTCATGTGCGTAAAGTTAATTTGCAGAATTTCTTATTTCCTCCTCTAGTGTATACCATATTTTTTTCTATTTGAATACAAAAAAGTATTCAGAGAAAACACATAATACAGTGAAAGTTCTTATAGAATTTCATTTTCATAATCACAGATAAAAGCCTATTTTAATGATTCGTTTGTGGATTTTCCCGACTTTAAAATATATTTTAATTTATTTTCAAAAATCCTAAGATAAATGTCAGTCCAAAAGAAACCTTCATTATATATTTTTTTTCTTTTTTAGAATATACTTTTTTCAAAAATTAGATAAAAAACCAGAGATTTAAGGATGAAAACAGAAATTCTTATGTTTAACATTACGTTTGCAAAAATAAAATGACTTTCTTTTGTTTTATGATCATTGATTCTTATAATTTAATAGGAGGAATAATAGTTAGAATTTTATCTTATGGCAGAACACCATTTTTATATGTATTTAACACCTGAATGGTTAAGAACGAGGCCAACTTGCAGTCGGAGAGCGTATTGTAATGCTTTCAGGCGAGTTCCACACTTTCGAAGTGTTTCGACCTAAATGTCGGTATCCCAGGCCTACTCGTCTAACGAAACTTTTCCCCAATAAAAAAAATTCTTGAATAATGAGGAAAAATGTTATCGATCTAGTTATTTTTAATTGTGTAATTCGACGGAAGTGTGTTACTGAAATGGCTCAAAAGAGAAAGCTAGATAGTTCTGATGAAAAATAAGAGTTATGATGATGATACACACACACAAAAAACACACACACACACACACACACACACACACACATATATATATATATATATATATGTGTGTGTGTGTGTGTGTGTGTGTGTGTGTGTGTGTGTGTGTGTGTGTGTGTGTGTGTGTGTGATGAAAAATTCCATGCTTTAAAGTGTATCCCCATAAAAGAATTTTAAATATAAATAACAATTAAATGATTCATTAAGTTTTAAATTGCATTTATTTAGACATTTTGCTTTAATATTTTACAAACTAGTATTTCTAATATTTATAATTTACGGAATTATTTAAAAGATCATTTAAAGTTGTAGCAAATATGCCATTAGTATACTGAAAACAAGTTTTTAGAACTATTTTTTAAAAAGCGAGCGAGCTATCTGTGTGAATTGTCAGAAAAAGAGTGACATTTACAAAAACAACTCGGGGAAAATGACTGACACTTTCTGCGACCGTTTTAATATCAGAGCAAAAACTGTTGTTTCACTTAATCAACAAAGGGTTAAATATCAATTCTATAATATTATTTACTAATAAGGTTTCCTAAGAGTATAAATATATAATCATAGTTCCATAAAAAGAATTTCAATCAATTGTGATGAAGAAATTTGGTCATAAGTCGTATACCTTATAATAAATTACGTCATGTTAAATTTTCTGCTCTATTAAGTGAATGCAGGAAAATACTATAGTATTAATTGTATCTTGTATAACAGAACTTTCGTATCAATTTAATTTTCTTTTTATTTTAAATTAATATCGATAATGTACACATTTTTTCTTAAAGCATTTTATTCGATTTAAAATTTAATCTAAGACATTTATTTATTTATTTATTTATTTTTTTACTTTAATTTCAAATTTTACATGAAAATATATTTGAAGCATATTATATATGAGTATTCACGATACTAATTTTAATAAAAGACCAAACAATTTTATATCTTAACATTACAATAAATTATTTCCTTAATAATTTGAAAAATACTCGGGCTGTTTTACTTACTCTTTGAAAATATAATTAAAAATAATGAAATTTCAAAGAGTTCTTAGAATAATTTATTTTTAAATTAAGAACAATAACTTATTTAACAAAGTAAAGGCCCTAATCTTTAACAGGCAAGTTGTATTTTTATCTCATTTTTATGAAACAAAAACATTATTTGGTGAAAAATGCATAATCATTGTGAGATTTCAAAACAATACATTTATTTGCTTATTGCAAAATAGTTACTTGTATAAAAATAAGGCTCCCTCTCCAGGCAAAGTGTATTGCCATCTTATTTCTGTTAAGATAAAGCAATTCAAATTATTAAGTACTGTCTGGAATAATTCAGATTTTTGTTTATCTTCGTAGACAAATATTGTATCCTATTTTATCTTATTTATTGATACAATTATGTTTTGTAAGAACTTTGTTTTTGTATTATGTCTCGTAATTTACAAGACTTTATTTAGAAGATGCCTATGAAGTTAGAATTAACTTTTTGCCTGTTGCATTACTTTGATTTAGTTTATTGAGCATAAAAAACATATTTTGACAAAGCCAATATCATTTGGATCTCCTTTGTATTAATCATTTTGATAAGATGTT
>BMAW01023929.1:102315-183675 GCA_019974015.1 Nephila pilipes | reverse complement strand
TATCTCCGCGTGACGTGTATGCCTTCTGCTGCTGAAAAGAGCTTCCTAAATAACTTTCTTGAAACACAGCTGTATCTTAAAACGTTTTTTTTTTTTTTTTTTTTGTTTTTTTAATATTTTTTCCTATTACTTACACAATTCTGAGTTGTTTATTTTGAAAATATAAGGGTGAAACAGAGATTCATTTGAATTGCTCTGTATTTCATCAATTTAAAAAACTATATTAATAATTTCTAATTCAACAACCTTGTACTCTGACCAAAGTTTGAAAGATGAGTACATCATCTGGTTGATTGGGAGTTTATTCAAAGCTATTTTTTCGTAACAGCAGGTGTGTTATTGTGTGTATGTATATTAACAGTTGTGTTCCAGACTATCTTGCTTGTAAATTGAATGCCGTGTGTAATGAAATAGGATGATAATCATTCGAAATAAAACTCAGATGGAGGTCAGTCTCTCGCCTTTTCTCTCCTCTAGTTTTCTTGTCAATATGTATATTAAATTTGGATGTTATGTTCTCTAAATTCCAAACAATTTAGCAAGAAAAAATTTATTAGTTGCTTTTACGCAGAATCTGTTTTAGATAATAACTATGAAGACCAAATCTGTGTACTACTCGTTCGATGTTTTGCATGTCTCGGGGTGATTCCGTTTTGAGGGTTATGGATCACTTAATTTTCTATGCAGCCCTTTCTGTGAATTACGTTACGTGTTGCCAGACCTGTTCACCGTCTCAGATACCTCCAGAAATTTGAAATCGATATCCATTGCATATCAATACACATACATCATTATATATTGATATACACATTAGTATATATTAATAAATATTCATCAATATATATCAATAAATATTCATCAATATATATCAATAAATATACATCAATATATATCAATAAATATTCATCAATATATATACATCCAATAAATATATCAATATGTATCAATAAATATGTATATCAACTGTATCTAATGAAAATATATACATCAATATATCAATAAATGCCATCAGCCTTATCATTAGCAAATCAACGTACTGTCTCTGTTCCCACACACACACTATCAACGAGATAGTTTGTTTTATTTCTAAAGTATCTTTTTACGTTTTTACTTCTCTCTCAACACATTAACAATCCACTTTCAGTCCGCTCATCTTGGGCGCGCTGTATCTCTCGCACAATGAACGCCCTAATTTTACGGTACAGAGACTATTCACAATGAATGACAATTCGGTATCAATAACGGTTTTGCATTACTATTTAAACGTATAATTGATATGCCTTTTAATAAATGCCATTTTACTTTCAAGTTCGTTTTTTCGCTTTAAATAGCAATCATTTCAAATATAAACAGGAAATTACGTTTTTTGAGGTATCTGATTCGAAACCAGGGAATTCATTACTTAAAATTATAAAGCTCGGAAATTTTGTATGAACATGATACGATCATCACAAAATATGATTTTAAATTAGCACAAAATCCACTAAATATCCTGTTACACGTCATATTCGTCTTTTAAAATGAAAACCTGAAAACTAAAGAATTATTCTTATATAAATGTTACTGGTTTTGATTTGATCGTTCCTTTAAATCAGAGAAGCCAGAAAGGTAAAAAAAAGTTTATGAAACTCTCTAATTCTGAGAGGTGCAACTCGAAATGAGCTTTTGATATAAAAAGGAACTTCGAGAAGCGCAAGGAATTTGGAATTTCATAATAATTACGTCAGGAGGGCATGTAAAATAAAGCTTGATCTTCTGCGAAATGAAAGAAAAGTCATATGTAAAAAGCCATAAAACAAAGAAATTTCAGAAGCGCATTTTGCTTCTGACGTGTGAAGAAAAGGAGAAAAAGTCTGTTATTTATTCATACACTTTCATGGATTTTGGAATGAAATAATACTGAGCTTGATATATTTCTATTCCCACAGTGGAATTGTATGTTCTGTGCACTGAAACATATTGTGTGTTGCATCCGAATATGAAATAAAACACTCTGCGTGTGTTGCCGTTCCACTGAAAACAAATATTAGACTCTCTATATTCTATTTCTGGGTTGGTAAATAAAAATATGATATGTCTCTTTTTTTTTATGAGCTGTGGTTTCCGTCATTCGCATCTGTAATCACCGTTCAGGATGAATTTCGTAAAATGTACTGAACTAATCTACCTATGATTTGGAACATTCGAAGGTGATGGCAATGGATGTCTTTGTAAAGAGAAAGTTGGGAGCGACCAATGTTCAAAAAGGGCGACAGACCTTTCTAAGAAGCCCAACAAAATCAACTGTTTACTCAGCTGACCACCAAAGTCCCCTGATATAATCTCCAGCCGCTCTTTTTCTGGAGGTATGTAAAAGATAAAGTGCATGTGCCACCATTAACCAAAAATTGATATGAACTTAAACAATGGATTTAACCTGCTGCACAGTTTCCACTGACACTTTATAACGGGTTTGACAGGAACTTACCTATTGACATCATGCATGTAACTAAAAAGAACTATATCGAACACTTATAAAAAACATTCTTATTTTTCCTTTGTATTCTTGCATCAGTTGTTATTTTGCGTCGCTTATTTTTGAAAATGTAATGTATCGAAATCGGATGATTTATTTTGAATAGCCCTGTATTTTCATTATTTAACTGAGGAAAAACTGTAGGTAAAAAAGAGTTAATAGGCTTTGTTGTTCCCCATCCTTCATAAATAAATAAAGATCTATGATAAGAGATATAATGACAGCAAGATGTGAAATATAAATAAATAATTTTCACTTGTTTTATATTAAAATAACTTAAACTTATTTTCATATTCAAAAAAATCATTTAGTATTCAAAAGATGTTTTTGTTAAAAATAATTTAATTTTTTTTTTTCTACTAAAACAAAAGGAACAAATTTTTATTCTTTCAATAATGTAAAAATAATTATATTTGTTTTATCATGTGATTTTATTTTACTGAGATATATTTTACTTTAAACTGAAAATAATGTTACATACATTTTTTTCTAAAATCTGAATTTTAAATTCTTACAGAAGATTATATTTAAATTTTAAAGGAAAACAATTGCATGTTGTTGTGAAAACTGTGAAGAAAACAATTATATCGAAGTACCTTTTTGTCAATTAACTATTTCATTTCATACTTATTGTATTTATATATATTCTTCAGAAACTACTGCAAAAATATTTTTTTACAATTACAATTCCCTCGCTTGGAATATTAATGCTAAACGTTAGTAATAAAAATGAATCACAAAATTCTATTCAAAGAGACGTTAGAACAATAAATACACAATTTATTAGCTGCTTGTTAATATAACAACAATTATAAATGCTTTCCCGGACAAGGGCCTTAACTATCTTAACTCAATTTACTAGTAATAATCTAACTGACTCTTACCACTAAGCCTTCCTTGACATCAAGGATACATTAAACAGCCGATAACTTGTAACAATTGTCGGCTCCGACTCTGGAACAATTGCTGAACACTGGAATCACTCGGCCTCTACTTCAACCTCTCCATCGTGACTCTCAGTCTGAGTTTATATATTTCCTAACTCTCCTGCTTCACTTCATTTCTACCTGCTTTACATAATCACATTTCATTTTTGTTTACGCAAAGGTTGCTTAGCAAAAGCAAACAATCTTAATTTAAAGTCCCTAATGTTAGTGAAGAGAAACCGCGAACAGCCCAACGTCACATACTCCAGAAATTAACTTTCTAATCATTCTTTGCATGATAAATAGTTGAACAAAATCACCTTACTGCACGGCTACATTTATTATCTAGATTATAGAAGGACTCAACATTCGGATTAACAATACATTTTCAAGAATTCATCGCATTCTCTACTGCTGCTTCTTTTATCGCAGAATGTTTCGCATTTGCTCAAAGTACGGAAGAATGACAGGATTTCAAAAAATAAATGTTTTTTTCTGTTTTTGTGCTTAAGTGGGGTCGATGTTAAATTCAACAGTATTTTAACTTTTAATATAATGGATGAAAAATATGAGAATTCTTCATCCAAGGAAAACATTTTTATCAAGGATCATTTGGCAAATATTGTCCATGTAGCCGAGGCTGATGCACGTTATATCTGTAGGGGTCCTAAGTCCTCCCGTTGGCGTGGTGTGGAAGTTAGGAGAGGAGGGTGCCACCTCAAGTGTCGTCTTCGTCACTTGACCACGGTTCAAAACTACGAGGTCCATTGCCAATATCCCTCGTTTTGCTTCTAGTGCGACGTTAATAAAAACTAAACTTGGTACATATTGTAAAACATCTGCGAACTACTTAATCTCAATTAAAGTAAGTGTCAAACCTTGTGTACTTTTTTTATACTTTTCAAATCCAAACTTAAAAGTTCAAGCAACGATTTTATCCTTTTTTCGCGCAAGTGAATTTCATATTTAAACCTTCCTTTGCATAAAATATATTTAAATTTATATTTTATTTATGTTTTCTGGAGTCTAGCCCCATTTCATGAACTAATTACGAAATATTCAGAATTTCAATAGAACCTTCTCAAACAAAGAAGTAAAAGAACAATTTCAAAATCCGTTGTCCTTTACATGAGTGAGAAAAATAAGCACAAAGAGAAATGGAAATATTAAGAACTAGTTGTAGAACAAACAGATTCGTAGTCTAAGAACTATATTTAAATCCAAACTTCATGTAACTTGAATGAAGTCTTCGTCTACTTCTATAAAACGGAATTAAAATATCAGTTTTTAATGTCATAAGAACACGCCACTGGTCTTACAATTCCTTCATTTCCTCACGTCGACTGCTGTTGAGAGGTCACTTGACTATGGCAGCCGAAAGATCCTCGTCTTAAAAGGGCAACCCGTAAGCCTCATAACTCGTTAGACAGCTGTCTAACTTTCATTTACTCGTATTAGTGATCAGGAAGCCTTTCATGTCTCAAAATTTCTTCGTCTTAACTTTTCCAGCCCATGAGACCATGTTTTTTGGAAGGGATTCACCGGAAGAAACTCAATGCTTTATTTTTGCTTCATTTCGGGTGCATAATGATGAATTTAGGTTTCACCGACGGTGATGAAATAACGACGACAACTCGATGCGGCAGCAATTAAATTTTGATTTGGCAGCAAATGACTAACGAATCAAAACTAACTTATGAATCAATGTGAAATTTGTTTCGGCTCCGTTTGACAGATGGCAGTACCCAATGGTAACAACAATTTACTTTAGTTATATATGTCATCTATCTTCAAATGCAAATACTTTTTTGAAACGCCTATACAAAAGATGCAATAGCTAAACACTTTAATCCGTTTTTTTTGTAAATCATCTAATTTTTTGAAAAAATATTAATGTCTACCTTACTTTAATAAAATTTAATTGATTTCTAATACTAATAATGACATCAGATATGTTTAATTTAGAGTATCTGAAGTTAGAAACAAACGAAAGAAAATTCAGATATATAATTTGATCTTAGTTATATACAGTGAATGGGAAAGAAATGTCCTTGAATTGGCAGTAATTCTGATAATAAAGCGCTTTTTACATTTTTATACGAATATCAACAGACTAATAAATATTTCAAAAAAAGACTGTCTTACATAGCTTACATTATGGGGGAATAATATGCGGGGAAATTATTATTTTTTTTATTCTCCTTTCCATTTTCGTTAATAAACTCCATAAAATGAATCTTACGAAATATCAAGAATCAAATAAACAAAACACAATTTAAAGAAAAGGAACTACTTTTAAAATGGACTTTTTAGTCACAATTGTTTCGGAAAAAGTTCTTTAATAAGTATTAAAAATATTCCGCCCACGTACATTGGTGTAAAAAGTTCGGCAGACATCTAATGCAATTCTTTTAAATTATTTCAAATTGGAAGGAAAAGTCTCATGGCATTTACTTGCATTCATTGCTATGTGTATTTTTGGACATATTTTTTATACTTTCATTGTTCTAAAATTAAACTTTTTTTTTTTTTCAATAGAAAAATGTGATTACATCTACAAATGCAAAAAGAAAGAGAACTTTCTTTTGAAAGATATGCAACACACATTTCGCGGAATACACATAAATGTAAATTCTTTATCATATTTAATAATGAGACAAAAAATATTTTTAGTATTTACAACTACGCATAGACAAAGTACAAAAATTATGAGGCCATTACGATGCTACATCATTGATTTAATTTGTTAACATCGCCCTAAAAGCAACATGAAGGCTATAAGAGACGGACCTCGTAATTTTAAACCTCGGTCAAGTGACGAGGACGACAACTGAACGGGCAACCCCCTCTTAACATCCACATCACTCAGGCGACAGGACTACAAGCTTCAATAGATTTAACGTGAAAAAGTCTCAGCTACATGATGGGTCTTTAGTGGTACCAAGGCTTGAACGCACGATTCGACGAAAACCGCAGGCAGCGAATCCGCGACCATGACCTATAGGCTACCACCACTGCACAGCATCATTCATGTAGCATAGTGTTCGAGACAACTAGATACTAAATGTGAGAACAGATATAAACTAGCAAAACATTATGGGTTGGACAATAATTAAAAAAGAGGAATTCGAATCGAAATTCATTAATTAAATGAAAAAGTTTGACTATAAGCTTTCTGCCTTCTATCAATGCATTTTCCATAGACATTTTTGTAGAAAAGAGGGAAAAAATTAAATATGTATCTTATTTGTATGCTTTAAGCGAAAGTATTTTATGTCGTAAGACTTATTAATATACGGATGACTGTTCTAATGGTATGTTAATGTAGAATTTTGTGATTGGGATGCGATTGTTGATTGACGTCAAACTGGAAAGCAACACAAGGGCTATTGGAGACGAACTTCGTAATTTTGAAAATCGGTCAACTTACGAGGACGACAGAAGAGCTGGTATCTTCTTCAAATATGTACACCACGCTAGCGAGAGGACTAGATTTAACATGCATCAGCCCAGGCTGCATGGTGAATCTTTGGTAGCATCAGATCTTGAATCCACGATTAATCGAAATCAAACCTACCATGACAACTAGGCTATCGCGGCCACTCAAGTTGAAGAAGCCTTAATTTGAGAAATTGTTATTGCACATGTCGTTTTCCCGAATTGTTAATAGAATTTAAATAAACGATAAATATCGATTCATTTCAATTGGAACAAATCATTTAATTCAATGACAGATGCAAGTATGTTGCTAAATTGCTATCTGAAACGACACGATGACTCTTATTGACTCTTACGAGGTCCGTTGCCAATAGCCCTCATGTTGCATCTAGAGCGACGTTAATCAATAGTCGATCAATCAATCAACCAGGTTTCACAACCGGTCTTTGGATATTGTCGCGTGAGTTATCATACAAACTTCCATTGTGCCATGTGTTCGTAATTCCAAATTACGGGATTTGTTACCCGTTTTTTTTTTTTTAATTTTTTCAATTATTAGGAACAATGCTTCTTTAAAATAACCCAGAAATCAATTCACTTACGTAGGTTTCGCCGAATCGGAGGACTGAAATATCGCCTGACGGGAGTTTGATGTCATGCCCCCCTCCCTCACACACTCTGAGGTATCGCGGACGCTACTTCAATTAACTCGTTGTACAAAATAACTCAAACGTTCTCTAATAGAAGACACTCTTCACTGTCACGTGACTCATTAGCAATAGCAGATCCGGAAAATTCGACAAGAAGGAGGGGGGAGAGGCACGAAATCAGAATGGATTGTAACAATGGTTTTATCCCTAAAAAAAGAAGGGGTAATTAATATGGTACACCATATTTCAGATAACTCGGCTCAGAAAGCGGCAAAAATCTGAGAACATTTTAAAACATTTCTTTGTCATTCACATTATTATGATTATCACTCGTTCGAAGAGAAAAAAAAGTTGGTTTAAATATTTATACAGGGATACAACTTTATCATAAAGTAAAATTGAAAAAAAAGTACTGGATAGTTGAAAAACAGAATTAACGCAGACGAGGTTCAAGAGAATTCAGCTGGTTAGGCTATCAATGGAGTGACGGGAATCCAAAGGTACTGTTCTGAGTGTGAACGCGTTCCTCCGATGGCCATACTGGTATGGATACCAATATTGAAAGTTCCCACACTGAATGCTTCCAATTTATATAACTGTTCCCTCGCAGAAATTAGCTGTCATAAAATAGTAGCTCGATGGCAATGTTAAAATGTACAAGCGCTCTTGGACGCCTCATGACATAGCGAGTAGAAGCAAGTGTTTAAAACAAGACAACCTATACAGCATGGTGAAAAGGTAGCAAGCGATTCAAGGAAGGCCACCACAAAGTATGTGATCTAAAAATAAACCAAAGCTATATTAGGAAGCAAATTCAAATTCATTTCTAAAAACTCATGGTAGGATAGGTAGCTTTGTTTGTGCTTAGATACAACTAGAAATTCTACAGTTAAATAATTTTAGATCAATAAAAGAAAAAATAAGGCTTATGGAAAACAACCTTTTACTGAATGGGGAATCAGATATTTTAGATAAATAGACAATTTGTGTTATGTTTACTTGCATCTAAATATGTACATCTTTAAAAATTTAAATTATCTCCAGGAGTAAATTAATAATTATATAACTCACCAATAATTCCAATTTTCCTAATGCACATATAGATTGTTTATTTACGTCGAATTGGCGTTAATAAACATTGCCAGAAAAAAAAATTGACGACAAATTTCATATTTTAAGCAAAATTCAAGCGAAATGGTTCCCATTCTTCCAACTTCAGCATGATTGATTTACTGAATGCTTATCATCGTTGTACATAGAAGTAACACGATATTATTGGCAACGGATCTCGTCATTTTGAATCCACTCAAGTGACAAGGATGACACCTTCAAACGCCCACATCTCGCGTGTGAGAAGACTAGGAGTCTCGATAGATTTAGCGTGCATCATTCCCGGTACACGACCATCAGGACTCTATCCTACTTTGATGATTCGACGGAAGTGAATGATTGTGATTGTTTACTAACGTCGCACTCAGTAGCAGCATGAGAACTATTGGTGATGAACCTCCTAATTTTGAGCCTCTGTCAAGAGACGAGAACAACCTCGACCAGATTTAACGTGCTTCAGCTACGCCTACACGCTGGATCTTTAGTGGCATCGGGGCTTGAACCTACGAATCAGCAAAACCGATGGCCACAAGTCCACAACCAAGACTACTAGACTAACGGGGTCATTCTAACTGTAGTATCATTCTAATCCTCATCAGCGGAAGGGAATTCGGAATATTGGTGGTGCAAGCTAAGCGCGAACACACTACGGCAACATAAATAGTCAGTACGTGCTTAAAACACCGTCGACCACTTTTGTCATGCCAAAATTTATATACAATGGCTCAATAAACAAGTTTTCTCAATGTCCGTCCTATAGTTTATAGTCCATATTATGATCCTTAAAAATAAATAGTATAACAAAACCAAACATAATGAAAAATCGCGATAAATTTAATATCCAACTAGTATGACAAAATGAAACGCAAAAGTAACTTCATACACTGAAAATATATAAACACTAAAAATATACACAAAATAAATTCATAAAAGTACTCGGACATTTAGATTTCAAAAACAAATAAATATAAAAGCTCTCAGTATTTTAGGCTTTGACTCTACGCGTTTTTTTTCTCAAAAATTGGGTTCACTTTTGAGATCACTTCTTTCGTAATAATTAAATTTTTTTTGTTGTCCATTATACCATCAAGTTGGAGGGTATCTTTTAAGTCCATTTGTGTCTTTAATAACGTGTTTGTTTTAAATCTATTTTCCAAATATGCCCAGAAATTTTCAATCACACTTTGGTCAGGGGATTGTGGAGGTGTCTCTAACACATGTTGGCATTTATACAGAAGCCATAAGTGCACAGCATTTGCTGAAAGTTTTGGATAATTATCTTGATAATAACTTCCTTAGAATATATTTTGATCATTAAATGTATTATATTCTTTCTTCGCAATTACATATTCATTTCTCTAAAACACATTTGGAAACTTTTTGCTACTCTTAAAAAACAACATATTTCACTTTAAGTACATAAATAAGCAGATGTTACTTTGTTAAATTTAATTCACGTCCATTATTTTTATTCTTAATAAATTATAATTTTTAAATATATCTTGTTGCTGATTTTCTTAAGGTTAGTCAGATAACAATCTGAATCAATTAATAAATATTCGAAGAAAGATTTTTTGGTAAATTTTGTACATAAAATTCATGAGAACATCCTAAGTATTAATGTTCCATATTCTGAAATTTTTTAAATGCAACTACATCCGCGGACGTAAATATTACTATGATTTTTCTTGCCACCCTCTTTTTCTGAACTTATGGATTCTTCTAAAAATGGAACACCCTTAATTACTTTCGAAACCTTTATCGCAACCGTAAAAAAATTTGCAAAAAGAAGGAAATTATGTCTTACGAGTAACTAATTAATTACCCCAAAAGACGGCTAAAAATCTTTTTACAGCACAATTTTCTTATTATGAAATAGGGCATATATCCTCAATAAGTACAGCAAAGTATAAGGAGCTTACATTCCTTATTTCGTTCGTAATTAACACTTAGTTATGTAAATCCCAGATGAGATCATGTGTCGTTATTCGAGTAGTTCTGCTCTGTATAAGTAGGTATTGAGTGTCATAAATGCACGGCCTATCCTTATTTTTTATGATGCACTTTCTCTCCAGACTAAAATCTATAACGCACTCCAAAGTATGTTGTGACTGTGGTAGCCTAATAGTCATGATTGTGTACTCATCGCTAGTGGTTTTTGTCGAGCCATGTTGCCCCTAAAGACTCGCCGTAAAACCGAGGATGAAGCAAAATAAATATACAGAAGATTAACTTTCTCACAATATCTTAGTGTGGAAAAGTGGCCGCAGTAGCCTAGTGGACATGGTTTCGGAGTCGTGCCCTGCGTTTTTCGTTCAGTCGTGGGTACAAGCCTAGATGCCACTAAAGACTCACTGTGTAGCCAGGGCTGATGCATGTTAAATCTGTTGGGACACAAAGTCCTTCCATTGACATGGTGGGAAAGTTAGGAGAGAGGGGTGCCAATTCAGATGTCGTCTTCGTCAATTAACCACGGTTCAAAATTACGATGTCAGTCGCCAATAGCCCTCGTGTTGCTTCTAGTGCAACGTTTATCAAACCAAACCAAACACATACTTAGTAGCCTGTGAAGCTTGTTGGAGTGTAAGCAGATTGTTGATAGTGAAGCTGTGAAGTGTTCTCTCTCTCGAGATGATGTACTACAGTTGATTCTGGAGATTTGTACAGAACCTAAGAGTTCTATAAATTGGTAAGGGGCTGTATTTTGATTGATGATAAGAAGTAGCTCTGTGGATGTCCATTGGGAGTGAAGGTTGGATTTTTAGAATTGTAGATGGAGTAAGAACGTATCTTCAATCTGAGAATAATTAAATACAAATTTATAATTATAATGTTGCTAATAAAGGTTGAATTTGTCCATGAATTGAGGAACGAGTAGAGCATATCTTCATTACGGGGATTCTGAAGAGTTATCAGAAAAATTGTAGAGTTAAACATATTTTTTTTTTGAATTTAATTAAACTCAATGTAAAATTAAAGAAACTCTTAATGGATCATTTTTCTTTTTTTTAAAAAAAAAGGTAAGTGGTTTATGTGACTCATAGGAATCCTAACTTTTCCCGTTTCTTTTAGTATTTATGTTATCCTCGTAGTTTTCTAAATTGTGCCTATTAATATCGTTAATAGTAGGAAGGGGGATTAAAAATAATTATTGAGCATTTTTAATAATTTTTTTTTAAAATAATTACTTTGAGAACTTTTTTTTATTTCATTACTTCTCATTAATCTCATCTTATTTTATTTGCAATACTTACTAATAAGTTTTTGATGTTTTCGAAGATTATTTGTATTAGGTGTATTACACATGTGTATTTACGAGAAGTATAATAAATTGCAATTTTCGAAAGTAGTTAATTATAATGATTCGTTTCATTATATACATCTCTCATAGAGGGATGACTAATGTGTCATAAGTTAATTTGTTAGAGCAATAAAAATAATAAATGACGTGTATAATTTTATAAGTGTAGAAATTAAATTAAATTGCAGGAATGAAATGTAGAAATGAAATTAAAATTTAGTAAGCTCTAATGAAATGAGAGTAAATTTAAATTAATAATTTAAAATTGTATACTGGTTCAAAAGTACTTGGGCAACTATCAAAACTCGGAATTATAAATTCATATATTTGCCCACCTGTGATTCGTGAGATATATTAATACTGTAAAGAATTTCAATTCGGCCTGTTACGCTAATTAACTCTTTTAATCAAGCTATTGTTCCGAAAAATTCATAAGTCTATATTAATGAGACTCGCTATATTGTTCTATAGTTTAAGACATTTTAGAATTCCACAGTTGTTTAGTACACTCCTGCATGACGTATAAAAAATAAAACAGCAAATTTTAATATTACAATAGGAATGAAAAGTCAATAGAGGATCAATAATTTATGGGGAAGCAATTTTATGTCTTATGGATTTAAGTAGAAGAAAAATTCCTCATCAAAAATATTTTTGAATTTTTTCTATCGTTTTATTCTGTACAGTTATTTCAATTTCCTAAAGTAACTTTCCCCCCTCTTATTTATAACACAGTTCCCATGTACAAACTACGCTATTTAACTGCATTTCTTTTCAAATGCTAACACCACATTAAATTTATCTCAGAAATGCAAACAGAGAATTTTTTTTAAAAAAAAGTGGTACATTGTGCCAGAAAAGAGTTTACTTAATCTTGTTAATTAAATATCGCCTTAGTTTCTGATTTTTAAGCGCCGCTTATTCTACTTAGCTTAGTATCGAATTTTGTGAAAGAAAAGCAACATGACTGGAGAACAGAAGAAGAAAAAAAGAAGAGTATTAGCTCCAAATAAGGGCTTTTTTTTTCTTTCAGAATCCCTGAAAGGAAACGGAAGCTCAGTTGTGTGTTGAGCCAACGCTTCTATTTGATGCTGAGGAGTGTTTTACTTTCGTTATTCTCTCTCTCTCTCTCCCCTCTTAGGTTTTTGATGCGGCTATGTAAAATCTAAGAGTGTTTTTTTAAACACCATTGAAAATCCGTTTATTGAAAAATGAAGAACTCTTTATTCTGTGGCGGAAAAACTTTGTTTCCTCTTAAGAAATTATTTTCAAGTGATAATACCGCTGAAAAAATGTCAAATTAGTTCTGTATTTGCTTTCCGGATAGAATTATTTTGTCATATTATAGGTCTGCATGTTGAGAGAACGTGCAATATTTAACATAACTTTCGAATAACTCTGGAAATCTGGTGGAAATATTAATTTAAAACAACTTACAAAACACCTGAAATAAAAATGTGCAAAATGATTAGCATTCAGAATCCGAATATTTCACATATAGTTGATTTTATACACATAATAAGGTATTATAAAAGTTTGATTATCAATAAAAGTAATCGAAAGAGATACATGGAAAACATTTATTCTGCGTATTATGGAATCTTTATGTACATAACATTGTAAATTATAGTTCGTGTTGATTTGTTTCGTTTCAGGAAGCCGCCAATTGAAGCAAACCGCAGTATCATAAAGCTTTAATTATTAAGTGTTATCTAGTAATGGTTTAATAATTATTAAAAATAATCGAAATAGCAACTTAAGAGATATGTATGAAATCATTCTCCGGAGATAAGCATTCCTTTCGACATTCCTTAAGCTTTCGAAGGCCGTCATTGTAGAACTTAGCAGATTGAATCCCAAACCGCAAGTTACTTCAATCTGCAGCTACCAGAAATAAAACAAATCAGCACGAATTGCTGTAAATTGCAACATTGCTTACATAAAAAGTAATTAATATGAAAAATCAATTTTATTCAGGTATTTTGGTTTCTTTAGTTATAATTAAAACTTTGCGATAACCTCGTATGATTGAGTTCGGTCTCTCTCTCTCTCTCTCTCTCTCTCTATATATATATATATATATGCTTATTTCCATAAAATTTTGCCTACCAAGAAATAATTATTAGACTAAAAAGAAAGTATACATATGCAAATACAACGTTGCTGTAAGTAAGTGATTACAAAATATAAAAAAAATGATCATTTATCGTAAGAAAAATTATAAATAAATGGAGGTTTTAGTACCCTGTTTGGCTACTTCTAGCATGAATGCATGATGTGATACAGTCGGGAATTGAGACATACAAGTCGCGTATGATATTCTGAGACATCTTGTACCACAGTTGCTATATACGCGCCTCTAATTCGATCAAACTCATATGTTGTCCAGTTTGCAATCCTAAATGATCCCAGGTATTCTCGATTTGTGAAACATCTGGGGATGGAAGAGTGGAAATGTAAGGCAACACATGTGGTTAAAGAATATCATGAACGTACTTCTGCGTTGTCATGGTACCATGCATCAATATTAGGGGTGACAGTGTCTCGTATGCGATGACACCCTATAACATTATAGCAGTTGTGGGAGGGAGAACCGCTGGGGGACGTTCACCGCTGGGCCTCCAAACACGAATACGATTGTCATCACTCTCCAAGTTAAATCTGGATTTATCGCCAAAGACAAGCTGATTCCATTCGGTTGTAGTCCAATCCCTTCGAGAACGACACCACTCCAAACGGAGGGGATGATAAGTGGTTGTCAAAGGCAGTACATATAATGGGTTCCGCGATAGAAACCGTCCTTCATCCAGGCGCCTTGCGATGATGCGGACTGACGCAGGGGTCCGTAGCGTAATGAAGGTCCTGCCTGTGTATGGACGGTGGATAATGAGATGCCGATATGTGTGTGTGGGGCATTATATGACGGTCTGCTGGACTTTAGTCTGTCGAGGGTGTCTTGATCCTGGTCGACGTCTAAAGGACTCTCTCTTTTTCAATCGTCCCAACAACTCCACATAATGATGTAATGATGGCTTAGGTGGGGAGCTTGTAGCCGAGCTGACCACCTGGTTCCATAATTCCTATGATTCTTCCCTTCTCGAACTCTGACAGCTGCTCATATTATCTCGGATGGTGACGTAATGGTATCTCTGGTTAAAAAGCGTCCCTCTGCTACAGATTAAATATACGCAATAAGACCTGCTTATCTGTTATTATAATCGAAGGAAAACGAAGTTCAACGCCCTCTTGGAACATAACGTAATGAAGATGCTTTTCTAATCTTTTACATATCTTCCTAAAGCGTACCTTAATGCGAAACATATATTGTAACGTCGTGACCCAGAATTTGCGGAATGAATCTGTTCTATAGAGTTATATTCTAGTTAGAAGGCGTTTTCGCCTTGTTTCCTTTCGCACAAAGTCACAAACAATAATAGTTTAAAAATACCACAAATAGGAATATATCCACTTGAAATTTGTCCCAAAATTGCTAGAGCAGGAAATCGCCCAAATCGTATCCTGTATCGCTCACTTCATGCGGGATTGCCTCTTTCGCTCTCCTTCAGGATTCCCTCTCCTCTCTTCTCTTTTTTTCTGTCCCTTTTAAATTCTCAGGTAGGGTTGTCTCTCGCCCTCTTTGGTTTAATCTTATTTTTGATTGGACAATCCAATTACAGACAACCTCCGTTTCTGTCACCAATACTATTCGCTCTTATCGGTCAATATCAAGTTTAACGCACGTGCATGCAGATGTCGGACATCAAACGGCTAGGCCCTAAATCTCCATATATATATATATGTGTGTGTGTGTGTGTCATGGGTCACAATACTTCACAAGGAGGAATCAACCCTGCCACACCTGTATAGCAGAGTCAGGTGTTCATGAATGTAGTTGACCAAAGCAGATGACACAAAATTTGGCTCATTTATTGCTTTCGAGTAGTAAACTTCTTATTCGGAATTTGAATGAGAAGTCGGGAAAAAAAACGGGAGTTCAATGGAAATGTCTCTGACGGAGGTTATCTATAGCCTACGTTCCAATATATATATATATATATATATATATATATATATAAATATATAATGCCTCTACAAATACATCTAAATATCACTTTTACATGTACCAAAAACAAAAGATAAATAAGTAAAAATATACATAAATGTTGGTTTCAGTTTCAGATGTTGTATAGGTACAATATTCTGATTTAAAGAATTAGAGAGACACCAAATTCCAAAATGTTCATATTCCTATCAACAATAAATGTGATAATTTAATATAATCGGAAAAGGATTCTGAAATAGAAATAAAACACGTATTGTTTTTACATTTCTTATATGTTTTTGATTGGTTAAAAGCTTATCACTATATACTCAATAATATTAGAACAATATTTGCAATTTGAAGAAAAACATATCAAATAAAAGCTATATAATTTCTTTAATTTGTACTATACGGATCTTTAGATAAAAAAAAAATTTGCATATTAAAAAAAAAAAAACTTACATTTCTTTCATGTTATAATCGTTATACCCCTTTATTTTCCAATGCTATAGGAAAATTATGCATTTGTAAGATGTGGAGATATTTTTAAATTAAAAGTAACACTTCTGAATTAGTTGCTGGCATTTTTATTCACTAGAATAAAGGTAATTTATCAATACACATTTTAAATATAATTATAATAAAGTGGGTATTTTAGCGGAAACTTAATAATTTTGTTCTGTTTTTCTGAATACACCTACCGAATGGAAGAAAATATTCTGTTAAGTATTGATACTCATGTGTAGTCTTTAAATGTATGCCTAAAACTGTAGTTTTTTTTCGCTTACATCGAAATATATTACATGACTTTTCATAAATTTAATAATAATTCATTTCTTGCTAATCTCATATGGCATATAACAAAATTCAGAGTAAATGTTTTTCACACTTCTCAAACCAAATTTCTAATAAGAAATGTTATAAATTTCACTGAATATTTAGTTCTATAAAATATCAATAAGCTAAAGAAAGAGAAGTCTCATTTTGTTGATGGTCATCATTAAAAGAATGAGAAAAATAAAGTTCATATGAATTATCATAAACTTAACATCAATTAAACCTCATGAAACAATTATACACATCACAATATTTTTATAAAGATTTAGACACTTATACAACAATTGGTAGAAACTGAATTATTCAACAACTAATTGCGTTATTTTATAACCACATTTTCTACAAGAATCATTTTAATATAAAGAATGTGTTTATATTCCACCTTCGAAAGGTTACCTATCGCAGCCAAACAGCCACTTCCCTGAGCCAATTAAAGTACAGCCATATTGTTATCAATCTAAAACCGTCTGCTTTACAAATATCCAGAATCAACAGCAGTGTATCTTCTCGAATTGCACAACATTACTTCCCAAAGTCTGCCTAATTTCCAACATCCCGAGACCTTTCACAAGTTGTTAGATACAGACTTAAGGGTGTTGGATGAAATCATTTTCCATGTGCAAATATTCAACTTAAATAATTTTTGTTGAGTTTGACCAGGCATTTTGATTTTCAGTGGATGGTTCCAAGATGCTGCTTAAATTTGAGAGAAGTCATTTTCTCTATTTATTAAGACAGTGGGCAATAGGATGAATAGAAATATGGTAATTTTAAGCGCATCCATCCATCATTGGGTGACACTGCTGTGGATATCTTATTATCTCTCTTTAAATGATCCTAAGGCTCTGTGATCTATTCCAACAGTAACGTTGAGTATCAAGTAACGCTAGGTAGTTCATGAAAAACACAGACATATACTCCTCTATTAAGTTCCCAACAATCAAACAAATCATTCAAAACATTTAACTTAAATTCTTTAATAATCTCATGACCATCGGTAACAAATCTCTCCCTAATATCTGTAACTATGATCCTGATTTAAAAATTAAAAGACCAAAAAACATTCTATTAAACCTGTAACTAACTAACACCAGTCTCCTCACACAAACACTTTAATTTTCATTCATTTATTTAAGTTTTCAACCACCAGATGTCTCTAGCTATGTTAGAAACTCCTACCTCGAGAAAACCACATACACACACTGAATGGCACCCTTTCCATTGGTCGGCTGATAAGTCAGATATATACCTCTACTTCCTTCTGATCAACTCAAGTCAGCCACTCAGAAAGTTTCCAGCCTCTGAGTAATCTTTCATCATATTATTACTCAACTAAATGCTTTTTTAATTAAATTCATTAATTTCTTTTCCAAATTTTATACAATATTAAATTTATTAAATTCACAAACGCAGTTCTGGGCAGGAAAAGCCGATATTAAGCTCTTTTTTAAAATTCTGTACCTAACATGGAGATTAAGAGCATAACAATCAGGTGCTCCAGTGTGATCCCGTCAACTGAAAAGTAGCCCTGTTCAGTCCGCATTCGCATTACAATTCCTGCACAAGATTGTTTTATAACTATTTCGCCTCGATGAAGGAGGAACTCAACTGTTACCCAGAGCATTAAAGATACTTTGCCTCAACAGGGAACACGATATTTATGATCAAGGTTCGTAGCCGTGTGTACAATAAAGAAATATACACAGGCTTACCATTAGTATATGTTCTTATAAGCGAAGATACGGAAAGGCCTGTTTACATTGAGCAAGACAGCACTTTCCTTATATATGGAGGGGAGGGAAATTATAACTAAGAAATAACCGATGTATGTGGATAAAATGTATTCTACGTATTATTTATCCTATGTTCATAATGTTAGAAATTACATTTATTAATGGGGTTTTGTTTGGTTTTAGATCGAAGTAACTCGCAGTATCATAATTTTTTTATTACTAAAAATAATCGAGATCAAAACTTACTGTTTATTTGTTATACTTTGGACTTCTACACATAGTTACCTTCCAGAGTTATACCTTTTCCCCACCGTTTATTGACCTACCGAAGGGTGTCATTATCACTATAAGCAAATTAACTCTACCTTCTCCATACTGAGGGTTACTTCGATCTCTGTCTCCCAGAAACCAAACAAATCAATATGAATACCTTAAATCGACTACAATATGTACATAAGGATCACAATATGAAGAATAAATTTTATTCAGATATATTGCTGATATCTTAGTATAATAATTCAAATATTTTAATACTCACTAGTCCAGTGGTTTCCAATGTGGTTTCTACATCCCTCCCACTCAGTTTCTGAAAGTTTAAATTATTATTATCAAATATTAATTAAAATTTAATGTTTACAGGATTGATAAAAAATGTACATAACAAAATGTTTTAGTTGAGGCAACAAAGAGAGTCAATTTTTTTTTTAAATAACAAAAATTTTACATAAAAGCTCCGAATTTCAGGGTCGGGAAATTGAGTATGAGTCTAACAAATGATTTTACTTCAAATATTTTTTTTGTAATGAATCAGTATAGCATTTTTGTATCTTTGATTTTCTAGAGGAGAAAAATGTTAGATGTGAAGTTGGGTTCAAGTCCGGAACTAGTATTGAAATTCGGAAAGTTCTTATTCAAATATCTAAAGTAGGTAAAGATCTAAGTGACATTTCAAAAGAAGTTCAAAGCAGTCGCGGATGCACACAAAAAACTATTTAGAAGTTTAAAAAAATCAAGCAAATTTCAAATATATCTTAAGAAAGGAAAAAAAGAATTCTTCGGCTCGATCCTCAAGAGAAACATTATGAGAAGTAAGGGAAAATGTTTAGGTGAGTGTTGTAAAAAAAATCCTCATTTATGCGATTCTACAGCCACAAGCGGGTGTGCTTCTTCAGAAATACTTTGAAATGTACCCCAAGGAACAATGAATTATAAAAAGAAAATCCTTAATTTCCAAAGTATAACTAGAAAAAAGGGGATTACATTCATTAAAAACTTCAGAACATTAATTTTTGGGTATAATGCAGTATTCAATGATAAAAACTAATTCTGAATTTAGCGTACTGGTTTAAGTGTATTTACCAATTCTATAAATTCTAAGCTTAAATGTATAGTTTTTAGTAGGAAAATAAGGGTCTTATAGTTAATTTAAGGAATCCCTGTTCCTTTTCATAGAAATGAATCATTTCGATTATCTAGAGACGGTAATATAATGAAATGTGGCCGTGGTAGCCAAGTGGACATGGTGATTAGCTCGCAGCTAACGTTGTTAACATCGGCAAATTCGAATCTTGATGACCAGTTCGCGGTCTAGTGGGACTGGTGCATGTTCAATCTGTGGAGGCTCTAAGTTCTTCAGATAAGTTGGTGATTAAGCTTAGAGAGGAGAATACCAACTCAGGGGTCTTCTTGTCACTTGAGTAAAGTCCAAAATGGAAGTACATCGCAGAAAGCCCTTGTGTTACATATAAATATAGAAAATGAAAATAACCAATCAGTGGAAAACAATAAAACCTTTGAAAAAATCAATGTATCTTTACATTATTAACATCATAGCATAAAACAGATATATTAACACACATCTAACGTAAATAAAAAGTTAAGATAATATTTTCGGTTATATTAGAATATTCTAGTGTTCTTAAATCTCCTCGAAAAATCAATTGAGTCTTTGTTTGCAGGTAACTTGAATCGATTTCCCATATCAGTCCTAGCAGCTTCATTCTCAATCTTAAACTGAAGTATTTTTCTTGTCAGAGGCAGATGTCTATGAATGACATTCGGGCTGAAATCCGAATGTTTTAGTCAGCTTTGCGTACTTTATCATATCTGTCTTTTTTCCGAGATGATTTCTCTGAATTGAAAATATACCTTAATATCGATACAATTCTTGCTTTTTTATGCGTTTAAGGAAAAGCATTATTTGGGGAATTTATTTAAAACTGTGAGACTATTATTTTTATTTCTTTTAAGGCTTCTATATCGATACCAAAGAAGAAAAAAAATATTTTTTACATATTAAGAGAAACAACGTATAAGATTTACTCCCCCCGTTCAGGTGGAAATAATTGAAATTGGTTTATGAAACAGAGTGTTTTATTATTATTTTTTTTAATTTTCTGATGATAAAACATCACTGTTTTGAATCCAAAAAAGATCTCATTTTCAATGCAGTTGATAACTTGATTACTCTAATTAAACTTATTTACAAATATTTAATGAAAAATAAAATCAGATTTCGAACAGAAAAACTCTGCAACTAAGAATTAAAATAATTTGATGGCTCTTCTCATAAATTAATGATTACAGAAGGTCTTGCGAGTTTGCAGTCATCTGCAAATTCTGTTCATCGGAACTTCAGGGTTCCGCGAGTAGAAAAAAAATGTTAAAAGAAAATTATAAAGTTGTCATTTTAGGGAAGACTAGCGTCAATTAATAAAAAAAGTATAAAGATACATTGAGTTATATTTGAAAATAAATCCGAAATTTCGTATGTAGGCTGCGAAGATAAAGATGCGTAATAAGTCTCATCAACCACATCTTCCTCATAAAATCATAGAACATTTTTTCGTTAACATGAACGTAAATATAAAATTTGTTTTCTAAATACATGTATTCCAACAGTTAAACATTTCTTGAAGCTTCTTTTCGTATTAGTTGGAGACACAACAGTCTAGTGGTCATGACCGCGGATTCACGGCTGATGGTTTTCGCCGAGTCGTGGGTTGGAGCCCTGTTGCTATTAAAGACCATCCGTGTAGCAAAGGATCATGCACGTTATATATGTCGGAACCAAAGGCCCTCCTGTTGGTGTGGTATGGAAGTTAGGGGAAGGAAATAAAAGCTCAGGTGTTGTCTTCGTCACTTGAGACAGGTTCAAAATTACGAGGTCCGTCATCAATAGTCCTCGAATTGCTTCTCTTGTTATTCTAATAAAACCAATCAATCGTAATAGATACCAAATTTTCAGTGAAGGTGCGGTATATGCAATCGGAGAAGAGTTAATAAAATCATGTGTTAATTGGAGAAAAGTCGATAAAATCATGTGTGATATAATCATGTTTAATATCATACCAATTTGGTGACGAAAATCTTACAGAAATTAATATCTTGTCATTTTCGGATACCATGGACTATGACGAGAGCATATTTTTGCGAAGAACAATTAATATTTCATTTAAAATCATTTCCCTAGAGGTTATACCATGCAGTTTGATAAATCGACTGGTTCGATAGCCTTGTTTCTTTATGTTCCGAGTTTTACAGTCAAATGCAAATTTCTTCCTGAAAGAACTATGGGGAAAAATTATTGCAATAAATTAACAGTTATATGAACGAACATGAACTATTTAAGGATTTAAATTCAAATTCTTACACAGATGTAGCAAAACCGTTATTGGGCTATAACAATGCAGTAATGTCATGGATAATTTCTTTTCTCTCTATCCCTACTCTTTGCTGCCTTCATCGATACGAGCTTGTAGTAAACGGAATCCGAAATTCATTAAAGGACGTGTTAAATGATGCTGAGGAAACGATAAATTTTATAAATTCATAAGCGTTAAATTACATTTTCCGAACTGTATTATTCGAAAAATTATCTTTTGAACTCTTGATACATAAATCAGATGGTAATGGAAAGGAAAATGTATCTGTCTAGCTTGAAATGATTTTTTAATTTCAAAGTTGAAGTCAGATTTTTTCAGCAAAAGGAGTAATTTTTATAATGAAAAATTATGGAATTTTCTCCTTTCTTTTAGATATGTTTTCCATACTAAACGAAGTAATATACCCTTTCATAAATAGCATATGTATGCAATTTATAAAAATAAAAGAAAAAAAACATGCGCAGGTCTTAAAACTTAACATGTAATCAAAGAAGGTGGCCGCTGTAGCCTAGAAGTCATGATCGTTGACTCGCAGCTACATTTGTAATCGTCAAATCGTGAGTTCAAGCCCTGATGCATCTAAAGACCCACTGTGTAGAGGGGCTGATGCACGTTAAATCAATCGAGGTCCCAAGCCCTCCTAATGGCGTGGTGTGGAAGTTTGGAGAGAGAGGAACCATCTCAAGTGTTGTAAACGTCATTTGAGCTAGGTCTTTGTATTCGAAATAATGCAATAAGTCGCCAAAAGCTATCACGTTGATTTCCATTGCAGCGTTAATAGTAATGGGAATGATGGTAGCTATATAATAAGAGCGAATCTAAAAAACGAATATATAATGGGTGATGGATAATGCTAAGCAAAGTAAAAAAGGAACAATACTTACTTTTCGCAGATCGGTGAATGAAATGTTCCAATGCAAATCCTCCTGTTGCTAAATAATAACAAAACGAGATTTACCCGATTATAGATAAACGGTGAAAGAACGGTAACGGGATATCAAGTGACTTTGGTAGAAACAAACGGGAAGGTTAACACACTTTCTTCCCTTGGACTATTTTCAGTGTCCGTGCAATTTGACAGATAGATAAAGTGCTCATAGTTCATTGGCTAAAAGATAGGAAATCTGAAAAGGTTTGTTATTAAATTGAAGGTAATTTAATAAAGAAAGTTTATTTCTATCGATAGTTCGCATTTCGCATTATAATTTTTTTGCACTATTCAGAAAGCAATTACTTCTGAAATAATTTGTTCCTTCTTAAAACTTCTTTAAAAGAGTGTAAATTGTGGAACAATACACTAAAATAATTGTCACTTCTAAAGATTTTAAAGAGTGTAAGTTGATAAACAATACATAATTTTTTTCTCATCTACAGTTTTTATCTATAAATCTAAAATTACTTTGTAAAACAATCTTTTGTAATTAGTTGTGGTAGAGAGTGGTAATAAAAAAAATTAGAAATATATTTATAGGTATCTTGATTTGTTCGTTGTTGTAGAATTAATAGCAATTATAATGAACTAGAATGAGAATAGTTCAAATGAAGTTGTTAATGAATAATTCCACTTGGTTTCATTTTGGAATATAATGGGAATGGTTTATAAATGCATGTGTGCTTTATGAGCAAATTAAATGTGTATGGTATTAGATATTTTTGAAAGAAATCGAAGGTAATTTAACACCTAAGATTATCGGAGTACAATTGTCTGAAACTTAATTCAAACAAGTGAGTTAATATGCAAGAATACCGATTAAAACACCCTAGCGGATATTTGGTTGTTGGACCGTCACAAAGTAGAAAGAGTGAGAATAATCATATCACGTAATGCTTACGATTACGCTTTTAAATCTGTTAAATGGTGTTATTCTGTTTTTCAAACATGGTTTCTCGAAGAGAAAAAAATAGAATTCATTCAAGGGTTACCTGAAACATATGAAAGTGGAACTTTATTAATAATTGGTGATTTGATGCACAATTTAAATGAAAAAATAGCTGAACTGTTTACTGTGGGTTCTCATCGTCGAAATGTATTTTCTAAGAGTTTCTTAGTGAGAAATTGAAAACACGTAACTTTTTTTGGAATGAATATGGTGAATTAGTGAAAGATAGTAAAATCGTCAAAACACAAACGTTATTGACTTATTTTCTTACTTAATGAGAAGCTTAAAAAAGGGGCATGAACCAAATGGTTTCTTAGAGTTTTGGAAAAGTATAAAGGAGGAAAAAAAATCTCTTCACGATAGATTAGTAACCAAAAGTTAATGCGAAATCTTGATTTCAACACAAACGTAGATGATGATCAAAACAAAATAGGCATCGTCACTTTAGAATAAAGTATTACTCCAAGAGGAAAAATGCGAATACAAAGGGAAAAACGAAAATGGGGAAACTATTAGAATCAGTGTATTATGATTTTCTGAACCTCGCATCATTTGATGAGGTAAAGAAACTATCAAAAATCTCTAAAGTACCATACAAGAAAGCGAAACGCTGGTTAATGACTCAAGACACTTACACTTTACATAAACCAATTAGATATAAATTTTCTCGAAATGTTTCGCTTCCATATGATATAAATGACTTATGGCAATGTGATCTTGTGGACGTGCGGCATTTTGCGAGATATAATAATGGGTTTAAGTATTTATTCACATTAATTGACGTCTTTTTGAAGTACGCCTATGTTATACCACTTAAAAGTAAAACTTCTTTGATTGTAAAGAATACATTTGCAAAATCGTTGCAGCTTAAAATAACTGTTAGTAAGTTTTTAAACCTAAAAATATTCTAAGCGGTAAAGATAAAGAATTTTATAATACGTGTCCCCAAGCTCTATTTAAAGCACAGAGTATTAATCACTATTCAGTAGTGGGTGAACATAAAGCTAGCAAAGTACACACTCAACAGGACATTAAAACCTTAAGCGTTTAGAATTTTTACATACAGAAAATCTTATAATTTTGACGATACCTATCAATCCTTGGTGAAGTCGTATAATGATAATGCACATCATAATGACACCCTTAAGAATAATCCTTGATTTAGAACTACAAATTTTCAAAACAAAATATGTGGTTATACATTAAAAACGCGCAACTCTGAGTAAGGGAGATTTGGTAAGAATATCGAAAGCGAAAAAATAGATTCGACGAGGATATTTACCAAGGTGAAGTGAAGAGGTATTTACGTGGTGTCGAAAGTATATCCCTCTCATCCAATCGCATTTGAGCTTCAAGATCTTAATTTAAGAACTATAAAATGACGATTTTAAACAGAGGAACTGCAAAATATATTTTACCGTTATGATGACTATAGGCATATAGAAAAGATTCTCAAAATAAAAGGTAGAGGTAGTAGGAAAGAGTATAATGTAAAGCGAAATGGCATTGATAATCGGTTCAATTCGTGGGTAAAGGCAACATGGATGAAGTGAACGTTTTTTATGTTACGTTACCCAGCAACGCGAATATGGATTACTTTCCAAAAACAAAGAAAGCATTATTCGGAACAAAACTTTGACGTCCAATAATATTAACCGGTGAATGGGAAGTCAGTTTATCAGACATTTTCGTTCTTCAAACCTAGTTCAACATCGGAAATCACAACAATAAATATTCTATAGCATATGAAGAAATATAAATCGTTGAAAAAGATTTTGGGGAACGCAATATCAGAGTAAAATTTGATCAGGGAATGACAGAAGAGGAGGTAATCGAAATGCTGAAACAAAGTATTGAAGACGAGTGCGGATATTTTGTTACTTTAGCAATGGAACATAAGATTATTAATGTACTTATTACTCCAAATTATGAATTGCATTTGTCAGCCACTGATGCATCAAGGTTGTTAACTACGTTAAACTTTCCCAGAGAGGATATAATTATAAAGATATCAGAGACTTTGATGTTCAGGAAACCATAAGTCAATTTTATGAAAACAACGAACAAAAACCATTTTATGAAAATTATAGCCCAAAATCTATAGAAGTAATTTATAATTCGCGTCACTAGATTTAATCATAAATATACCGATATGGGCAGGGAGAATCATGAGATCTTTCAATATATTAATTTTAATCTGATGCACACAGGTATAGGAGGGGCTGCAGATCTTATATTCAACTTTAATGAAAATAAAGTAGAAAAAACAGTTCAAAAGAATGTTGAACTTGATTTCCCCTGTTGAATATGAATGTTGTTGAACATGCTCCTGTGTTTATGAGAATGTTGAGTATTAGGAAGGATGTTGTTTTAACCGGTAAAACGCTACATGTTTCAAAAAGATTGATAGACTCCCACTGAATGAATTTTTCCGCTTATGCACTACAGATAAACCAACAATTCCTGTAAAAGTTAAAAACATGGAGTATTTTGAACTAGAAGTAGGATTTTATAAAAATACAGAGCAGTTGTTTGGATCCTTTAAACATCTTTCCTTTAATCATTTAGAAAATAATGAAGTGAAAATCCACGTACCCTATACATCTATTCTGGATTTACAAGACAAATTTAGAGATCTTTTAGGATTAAATAAATCTACATTATCTGGTGAAACTCATATATCTGATTATAAAGTGGAATTAGACGGAGGAGTTATTGAAATTTATGTCTATAGTGATACAATCAAATCGCATTTTGTGCGATATCATTGCTCATTTACTTCGTATTATTTCTGTTTTGTCATCCAAAGATGACCTAATAGTGATAAACTATCATTGTATTTTCCTCTTCGCAAAAATAGAGAGTATTATAAAGATTGAATTAAGAAGCAGTTTTGGAGATGGTATAATATTTACTCGTGGTAAAACACTGTTAGTTTTTTCCTTTCGTCGCAGAACAATATGAAATTAAAACATATGATATACAGAATTATTTGAGTGTTGACTATGAAACAGGATGGAATTAGATCGGAAGGCTTGTCAGCATTATTATTGCATGCAGATTGGCTGATGTGGAGCGCATTTTCAAAGTGCTAGCCACCAAAGAGGATATAGAATGTTTTCAAATTTAGTCAGATATGTAATACTCACCGCAATGAAAGCAAGAAAATATCTAGGGAAACACCTTCTCATTACAAGATCAAAAGTAATGTCAGACATAGCCACGGGTTCGTCTTCTAAAGACTCTGCAAAATCGCGATTTCGGGAAATATCTGAAAAGATAAAAAGATGATATTTTTCATAAAATTCAGTATAAAAAGAAAGAAACCTGACAAGAAAACTCTTTCTCAACGAAGTCGAAAGAAATTGAAAGAAACAGACATTTTCCTAAAATAGATTCCCGAACATGTGTGAAAAGAGATTTAGATTTGTTCTCCTAGTCTCCTGTTCAACTTGCAATAGATGTGAGTCATCCTTTGTAGAAATTCATCCTGTAGCAACTCTAAGTGATAAAACACCTATTGAATTTATTTAAGTGGAAGTGGTGAACATTATCTTGATCCAGAGCATACTCTTCTGCATTTGCAAGTGAAAGTTAAAAAGAAAAAAAGGACTTGACTTTCGATTACAGGGACAGATCACGTGGCATCTTTTAACTAATTGCTTAACACACTATTTTCTGAATGTTCGATCACATTAAACGATAAACAAGATTCATCACAAACTAACAATGCTTATAGAAGCCTTTTCGATGCATTGCTGTCACCCAAAGCTGTTCAAGAATTTATTCTAACATCAGGGTATTTTTTATAAAGACACTGCTTCTAAATATTCAATCGATCCAACTTTGGTCGGTGATAATGCAAACGATGGTTTGAAAATTAGATATGGCATTTGTAAAGATAGCAAGTTGATTGATTTGATGGGTCCATTACATTTTGATTTAGGCAATCAGAGTAAATGTCTCATTAATTCAGTGAAACTTCGCATTAAGTTAGAAAGAAGTAGATTCTTTTGCATTGATGGCGGCATCGCATGAATTTAAAGTGATTATACAACAAGCATCATTATTGAAGTTAAAGTTGCTCCGTCAATTGCAATTGCTCAAGAAGCAGCATTAAGCAAAGGACTTATAAAAAATCCTATTCGAAGAGCAGATATGAAATCATTTGCACTTTCTTCAGGAATATAGTCTATAATTATTTATAATGAATTTATTGTTCAATTACCTGAGCGACTTATAATGGGTTTAGTATCTAATACTGTGTTTAATGGTGATTTTTTTGGTGGTGACGATTTATCAAACCTCTGTGTATTAGATAGAAATCGCATGATGCCATGGAAACATTTTCAACCAAAGTTTGATCATTCCAATAATTATAGCCGAAGTTATATGAGTTTATTTACAGATTTAGGTCGATGCCATAAAGATCAAGACATTACTAGTGGATATAATGAATATAAGGATAAGTATACGTTGTTTGCGATATATCTGACTCCTGATCTCTCAGCAGACGGAAGGCATGCTAGTATCTTACGCAATGGTAATTTAATATTTGATATAAAGTTTAGCAAAGCATTGACTGAAACAGTTAACCTGTTGATTTATTCAGAATATAGAAACACTATAGAAATAGATAAGAATCGGAGCATTTTTTTCTGATTTTTAAATGGATAGTATGACCATGTGTAGACTTGCATGTAGTGATATCCTCCTTCGTCCTACATTTGGAGGAGTATATGCTTCTGACGAGTTGATGAAAGGAATTTAATTTTCCGGATAATTAATGATTCATTTTCATCAAAATTATGGTTATTATTATGTTTGAATGTCATTTTTACACGACAGGTTGAAAAGGGAAATGTGAAGCAAAATTTTTATTTCTGTTTGAAAGTAGAAAGAATCATCGAAGTTGGAGAAAACATCTGGGGTTGTTATTCTACCTCGTGCTCTGAGGAGAGAATGAGTTGGACCCTTGGTTGCTGCGGCAATTTCGAGCCCTGGACCAATGGATTCAAAGAAAATATCATCGGTCGCTTATTGTCATGCCTTAATCAACTGGGCTGAAGCGAACACCCTATTCCGGGTGGATAGAAAGGCATTTTAACTTCTGGCGCTGTTGAAGAAAATGAGTCGCCGCATACTCCCGCTGCAGTATCCTCCTGATGATGATACAAATAGAAACATTGGTATTTTGTGCAGAAGGCTCCTTTTTTATTTTTCTCAGCCAGTACTGCATTCAATATACATCCCCTCCCTGTTGAATTGAGTTTTGTTGAGACAGTTTTCCATTTTGAGTCATCGCTGTCTCGTGTTGAGTGGTGGGTCTCGTCCATGCGCCAGAGCCAAATTATCACTAGTCGTGATTTGTGTGCGTTAGTCTCAGTTAGACATACAGAAACAAGTGATTTGCGTCTGGTGCAGATGCAGTCAGTAAGTATAGGCTATCCTGCTATCTAGTGTTCAAGTCCTGAGTCATCACTTCGGCGGTTTTTCGACCCTTGTGAAGGGAGAGAGAGTGTTATTGATCTTGATGCGCCAATGGCGTTTCGAACTGTGGTCCAGTGGGTCCGAAGAATGCGCTCCCATAAACCAGGCTGAAAATATGTCTCATCTGGCTAGTTAGCAAGACGTTTTAACTTCCGGAGCTGTTGCAGAAGAGAGTCGCTGCAAATACTTTCTCGATATCAAACGCATTAAAGAAATCGATAATGCCTTCAAATAAGTAAGACTTGACATAGAAAATTTTATACAAAACGGAAGTGGATGGCATTCAACATATTGATGTTCATCTTGGTAATTAAAGGGGAACCGTGGAGTTTGTGTAAATGCTAATTTACCTAAAGTGCTAAAGAATAAAAATCTCTTTTATGCATAAAATGCACTTAGGATCAATGCTTCTTATACTGCATTGCTACATCATTGTATTCTTCGTTCATCGATCCTAACTTACCTCAAAATTATAATACATATATCTGTCACTTAAATTATGACTATTAAAGTTTCCTGTTGAAGTGTGCGATATTAAAAGGTTTGAAAGACAAAACGAATTATGTATTAATATATATGGGTTTCATGATGATGTCTTTCCATTTTACACATGTAAAAACACTAGCGGGAAAACAATAAATTTATTGCTTTATGAAAACCATTATTTTTTGATAAAAAAAAATGTAATAGTTTTTTAAAACAAAAAGAAACTAAATCATAAATTCTGTGAAAACTGCATAATTGGTCTTCAAAGAGAATCAACTTTAACAGCACATAAAATATTGTGTCTTAAAAACAGTGCACAAAAAGTAACTATGTGGCGAATCACTTCTACCCGACTCGGTTGTGACATTGCAAGTATGTTGTACCGCAACTCCAGTATCGCCGACATTGGCGATACTAGAGTTGCGGTACGTATCCGGCGGTGAGATGGCACATATAATTGCGACTTTTCATCTGTGGAATTGTAGGAATGCATCTTGCGATCTATTCTTAGATTTTCTCAGATCCTTTGATCACTCCAATCAGAATACTCTCCATGATTATTGGTTCTCGACCCCCTTCTTGAGTGACTGATTGTCTTGAGCCTTACGACTAGAGATTGATGGAAAACTGATTAATTGGCTGACATTGGTTAAATAAAAAATATCTGATCCGTTTCTGCAATTTGCACGATGTTCCTCTTAAAGCCTGTAACTGACGCTGAAAAGCTTTAATACCGTTTTCAAATTTCCACTTAAGTTGATTGAAAATCTCTGACGGCTTTGCTGATATTGATGATTTCAAAACTGTTAGAGAGATAGGAAAATTTTGGTGGCTGTTAACATTACGGTTGGCGATATTCTGTAATTGCTTATCTCTAGCTTGCTTTACATTACGTGGATCAAGAGCATTATTTTGATTACGACGATGTTTATTCGAACTAACCTTTCTCCGATTTTGTTTTAACCAAGGATTGTTCTCATCTTCTTTTAAAATGACGCATTTTGTATTGAGATAGCAATTAAAGCAATTGAGTTTTTTAGACTAGTTTCAAGGTAGTCCATAACAGGCGTTGACATTCTCTACATTATATGTTGTATTAACTCATCTTCTGGCATTAAATTTAGCCAAAGAGTAATTTTTAGGTATAATATACTAAATCTGTTGGAGATTGAATCTGCCTCTGTTTGGCCGAATAGAATTCTGATTCTAAGCGCGTACGGTCAACGTACTACAGGAAATGCATCTTTCAATGCAGCCTGTATGTTTTCAAAATCAGTTTATTATTCTCGCCTAAGGTCTGCACTGATCACATCATACCAATCACGTGCTCTGTCTCTTAAATGATAGCGTGAATAAGAAAAATGCAATTCCTTCTGAATTTGATAGAAGGTAATATTATCTTCATCGCTCTGAAGAATTTCATTCTCATTTCCTCATCCATTAAAATATTTTGTAGGAAAAATTAACTCTCCGGGTAGGGATTAATACTCCAGGGGTGAGAATGATTGAGTGCCACTGTGGCGAATCACTTCTACCCGACTCTTGTGCCATAGCTCAGTCAAATACAACTAACTCTAAAAGTCTATAACCTATGCAAGAATACTCCTGACAAGTCACACACAACTATTTATTTATCAATTATGTTGAGGTTGTCTTGTTTTCTCAAACCTTCTACGACCACTATCGCCCGTAACAACTCTTGATATTTTATATCGCTTGTAAAGCATACACTTAGCACTATTCCTGCTCGTCCTCTGTCCACTAAATTTCATTTTTCTTATATACCGTCATATCTAGCTCATTTCACTTTATTTCTACCTTCCTCTAATTAACATAATCATGTTTCATTTTGGTCGGGAGGAAATTGTTTATTTCATGCAATCAACCTCAATTAAAGTAACCCAAGGTTAGTGAAGAGAAAATCGCATATAGACTCGCATATAGAATCGCAACGTCCCGACTATGGTGAGAATAAAATAAAATTTACTAACTTTTCAAAATCCTTCTACCACCCTTTCAAAATTTATACAGATTTTGAATATTAGTTTTTGTCACTTCAAATTGTTTACCAAGCGCAAGTACAACTTTTAAAATTACACTCGAAAAACACATTCCTTTCAATTATAGTATATTTTGTTTAGACAATGAAGAAAAAATAATTTTAATTATTATTATTGCGGCGAAAATGCTATTCAAAGTTTTCTTCAACATTTAAAAAAGTTGTGCAATGATCTATTAGAAAAAATGTACAATATAGAAACTATGGTTTTTAGTAATACAGTATTAAAACACATATTTCACATTTGTGTTCAGGTGCTTAAGAAAACCAATATAGTTGTTCGAGATCATTGTCATTTCACTAGAATATTTAGAAGCTTTGAGTATATTACATGCAATTTACAATATCAAAAAAGATGTTTCATTCCAGATAATTTACATAATCTTAAAGACTACAATAGTTATTTGATCTTTAAACAATTAAGTGATAAATTCGCTAATTCCGTTCGCATAATTCTAGATAATTCTCATAAGTTTACTTCCTTTTAAATTGATCAAATAAATTTTCTTAATACTTTTCATTTTTCAAGCACATTTTTGTCAATTCTAGTTGAAAATTTAGAAAATTCAAATCATCATTATGCAATCTTTAAGCAATTTTACTCTAATGAAAAAAGCAGATTTCTGCTAATAAGAAAAGGCGTTTTTCCTTACTCTTACTTTTCAAGTCCTCAAATCTTAAACGAAACTTGCTTATCATCTAAAGCCGCATTTTTTTAATAGTTCAACAAATACTCATGTTAGGATAAAGATTATGATTTTGCTCTAGTAGTCTTTTGAACATTTAAATGTAAGAAATTTGCACACTATTTAAAACTTTATCAGCAATTAGAGTGGTTTTACTAGCAGAAGTATTCACTTACTTCCGCTAAAAATATCTAGAGCATTACAAACTGTATCCGTGTCATTTTATAACAGCAGCTGATCTAACTTGGAGTGCTGGACTTAAATTTGCAAAAATAGAGTTAGAACTGTTTACTGATATAAATTTGTATATTTGGATCGAAAATAGTATAAGAGATGGTATTTGTTTCGTAGGAAAACGTAATGCCTCTGCAAACATTAATTTTATTCCTGAATATATTAAATACAAAGAAGAGAGCTATATTATAGCCGTTGATGCAATTGATCTATTTGGCTACGCAATGTCGCAACCTCTTCCTGTCGGAAATAGTTTCTGGTTATCTAAAGAAGTAAGAAATTTTGATGTTTTTAAATTGTCATCAACTGATGTAATAGGACATTTTTTGGAGGTAGATATATTATATCCCACTTCATTGCATGACCTACACGATATCCCACTTGCAGCTGATCATTTAAGAATCTTATATGATATGCCCCCATACCAAAAAAATGAATAAAGGTAGAGAATATTCATTTTCCAAAACAAAACCGAAAACTTACACTAAGTTTTACCACTAAAACTAATTTTGTTGTTCATTATCTAAACCTAAATATTTACTTACTAAAAGGATTGATCCTTTAAAAACATTTCATCATATATTGACCTTCAAACAAGAGAATTGGTTAGAATCGAATGTGATATTCAATAATGGAAAAAGAATGTCTAACCGGTATAAATTTGAAAAAGATCTTTTCAAACTAATGAATAATGTATGGTTTGAGAAGAGCTTACAAAATCCAAGAAAACGTGTTAATATTGAGGGGCATTTAATTTAAAGCAATGTAATAAAAAATCTCAAGTCCATTATTAAAGTACTTTAAAATTATTAAGGAAAATTTTGCTATATTTAAAATGATGAAAAGTAATTTACACTTAGACAAACCAATTTACATAGGGCTTACAATTCTAGAACTTTCAAAAAACTTTATATATACAAACTTTACTACAACTATTTTAAACAGTACTATGGAGCAAAATGCACCTCACTTTACACAGACACGGATAGTCTGTATTTACATATAAAACACTTAATATTTATACTAAGGTTAAAAATAATTTTTCTGATATAATAGAATATAGTAACTATCTCGAAGACCACGATTTGCTTAATTTAAGCAAAGAGGGTCGGTTAAGTACTCTAAAAATGAAACATGTGAATATATAAAATAATTAGTAGGTTTAAACTGTAAGATGTGCTGCATGGTGTTTGGTGATAATTAAAAAAAAAAACTGCCAAAGGCTTAAAAAATCACGCATTTAAGGTTTTAATGCTGAATCATATAAATCCGTTTGAAAGGAAAGATTATTTTTTCGATATAAGCAAAACATCGTAGTCACCAAAAATCATGCAAACCAAACAGTAAAAAGAAATAAAATTGGACTCGCACCATTTTTGATAAAAAATAATATATATTGGATGATGGAATTAACTTTTAGTCTTTTGGAAATAATGCGATTGATGAAAGTGACGAAGAAAACTTTTAAAAGTACTCTCTCTCGGGATGGTAAATTGTTTTCAGAATGTGTCTCTATGTGTATTCTTATATTGTTTATGTTTATGAAACCTTCTCAGTGAGGATGCATTGTTTACATCGTGTTGGTACACCTTAGTAATTATTTGTTTTCTGAATGTGTCTCCATATAAGTTTATGTAGAATATCAATGATAAACGCTGACCAAAATTACAGGATACTTTGTTTTCAATGCTTTTAACATTCAAAATCAAGAACCCTAAAGCAGCTCCAGACACGAGCTTTCAGGATGTACTGCGTGCACTGGTTTTTTTCGAATTTATTAATTTTTATAAATCATAGGTATCTTAAATGACATTCTATCTCATTAACATTTTAAAGAAACTTTTCCTTCAAAGAATGATATCGTCTGGAATATCTTTTAAGCCATAAGATCATTTTAAAGTCACGCATATTTGGTATTATAAAAATAAAATGAAATATTTATTGTATTAAAATATGTATCATATTCGTAAAATGTGAAATGTATTTTTGCATTATATTTGAAATAATTCTGAAGATTTATATGTTTTTTATCGGTTTAATTTCATTCATAACTTTCAAGGTAACTACAAAGAGATTTTTGTCGCTAGAGACCCAGGTATAATTCTTTTTACTCGCTCTTTCTTTTTTCTTTCTTTCGCATTTGATAAATGTTTCCTGGATGCAACAGTTCAATTCAAGGGAGAGGGGAGTAAACTGAAATTTCATCCTATTCATATTCAACACGAAGTGGCTTTTCGCTCTGAAACGATACGAAGTCGATTTCACTTCAACTGTCCTCATGGACATTTCCTGATCGCTACCTAATTCAACCAACTGAATATCAAATTATGACTAGCGAAGTTCATGCTCAAATTACCTTGATGCCACCAAAGACTCGAGAAGTAACCTGAGGCTGATACACGTTAAATCTAACGATAATCAAACTCCTCCCATTGGCGTGGTGTGGAAGTTTGGAAAGGGAGGTACCAGCTCAGGTGTCGTCCTCGTTATTTGACTGAAGTTCAAAACTATGATGTCCATCACCAATAGCCCTCGAGTGCTTCTAGTGCAACGTTAATAAAACCAAAGAAATCGAACCAAATATAATGCATAAATTCAAGTATAAAGAGACAGGAAGATATAAATGGGAGAGAAATTGATGGAAGAGGCCGGAGAAGGAATAGTAATAGACAGGAGATAATACTGTTGATGGGATTGAGCGAGATTTGATCCTGAGTTCACTAAAACCTCTTAATATTCTTTTGTTGAGTTCGCGTAAGTGTTGCAGCAACAAGCTTAGCAGATGTAGCGAATGTAGTTTGTTTTGTTAGATACTAGGTGTGAAAGCTTTATTCGTGCATTTATTTGAGACTTCACTGAGCTTTAATTTTTAGTTACATTTATTAAAGATGAAGAATAAATAAGAGGCGAAGCATTCGTCACCCCTCTTTTTGGGATTTTCTCATAACATTTTCGTACAGGATCAAATGTAGACTCAATCAAATCCATTGCAGTAGAATGTGTTTTAGAGTTTTATTTCCATGCTATATAATTGATGATTGGACTTTGTAAATTTGAGTTGTTGAATTCAGAGTCAGCCTTTGTATTTTAGCCACCGTAGGAGAACCCGAAAATTGCTGACCATCAAGCTTTGAGAAAAAAACAGAATTACAAAAGAAATATGTTAAAATCAGAAAAATGACACATGATTGAATTAAGACAATAATATTAATATATATCTATGAAAAGTTGTTTGATTGTAATCAAAATGTACATTATTAACGAGGTAACGGCAGCGAACTCTTAAACTAAATTGCCGTCCTCTCTTTTCGAAGATAATTTACATATGCTTTAAGACAACAAACAAACCTAAACAATAATATTCAAAATCTACACTCCTATAATAAAACAATCTCTTTTGAAATTTCTTTACTGTAAAATCGCGAATAACTTCTTTCAGATTTAATTATTTGCTTAGTTCATATTGAAAGGAAAATCGCTCACCCAATAAGACAACTTTGTGAGTAGACATGTCTCTTAAATATTTTTTTTCATTATTTTTATTTTCGAAAAAGCTTGTTGAATCCTATCTGTGGAGATGGAACATCTCATAATTTATGTACAGAAATAGTCAGACGTCGGTCTATTCCTGCAATATTTGAATAAGTTAATTAAATATAATCTGCTACGTATCTCAGATTATTAGAATGTCAAAAATCCTGTCAATTCCTGTTAAAATTGATTACGAGGTACGACAATACTAATTTATTTTCTGGGTTTAAGTAAACGAAATATTTTCTTGTTGGGTGTGTTTGTTTATTTTTTCACGCTCTAGTTCAGGTGGTTTACCTGCTCCTAAATTTTGCTGTCGTAGACAGTTGCTTAACTTGCCTAAAGTTTTGGTCGGCCCTGCCGAATGTTTAAGCAACGTCCCTAACTATGAAAAACATAAAAAAAAGTGGAATAGTATTTAGAGCTAAACACCAGATGTGATATTTCAATATGACATCCACGAGTCTAATTTAATTTCACAAACTTGTGACTTGCGTTTCGTTGAACAAAAAGGATCAGAGCTGCTCTCAGTGTGTGTGACATAAATAAATTTCATTATGAATGCAAGAACGTTCTTTTATGAACAAATCCGGTTTCAGTCTAATAATTGGGCGGGTTTTAATAGAGAAAATACGGTTATCGAAATAATTGTAAATTTATACATAGAAGTTTCATATTTACGAAGACTTGGATATTAGGCAATTGTAAGTAATTTGGCGTCTTTATCGGTCGATATATCGCCAGAAATAGTTTCATGGACGTAATAAGAATATAGAGATTCCTCAGATCCATTGAAGATTTACACAATCAAAATATATTCCCATATTTATTGTGTATCATCCCTTGCGTCGCAATATTAGGGTATGAATTCCTTTTCATGAATAAGAACGTTTGATCAAATCGTGATCGACTTGTGAATGGCTTTTGGACGAAAAAGAAGAGGAATCTCTTAAATATGTTTAATCGTATAATCCTTGCACATGATCCAATAAAGAATTTTGAATCAATCTAAGAAAAGTATTCGTTCGTTTCTTATCATCTAATGAAAATATTTTATAATTAATAAAATTCTTCTGGAGGAATGGAAAAGAATATTTCAGTCTCCATTTTTATAAAGTTGCCGATTTCATGCTTCATTAGGGCTGCAGTAGCCTAGTGGTCAAGGTCGTGAACTAGCGGGAGGCGGTTTTCGTTCAGTCGCGGGTTCGATCCTTGGCCGCCAAAGACCCGCCGTGTAGCCGGGGCTGATGCACGTTAAATCTGTTCGGGGCCAAAGTCCTCCCGTTGGCGTGGTGTGGATGTTAGGAAAGGGGGTGCCAGCTCGGGTGTCGTCCTCATCACTTGACCGTGGTTCAAAATTACGAAGTCCGTCGCCAATAGCCCTCGTGTTGCTTCTAGTGCGACGTAAATATAAACTAAACTAAATTCACGCTTCATTAAATTTGCAGATATCATGCTTCATTTAACATGAGAAAATCATAGTTTTTTATTCCGAGAAATTAGTTATTTTGTTTTATATGATATGTATGATTTATTTTTTTTCTGACAAATTATGTGAAGAATAAATCCCTTTTATGCATTCCACAAGCAATTGTAAATATCATGCGAATCATTTAGACAATTTCTTTTATCAATCATTGCAGTAAAAATTTTAAAAATCTCGAATTATCTTCACCAGTTTATGTCTATACTTAACATTTTGAAAGCTTAGAAGAGTTAATTATGAAACAAGGAAAAGGCCATCCCTCTAGCGCACTTCAAATATATCTTAGTTACGTCAGAGATTTTATGAGAGCAATGACCTTGAAACACTACCTCAGAAATCCTTTACTTGATCTTAAATTGTAATAAGTTCTTCAGTTTTTCTCAAGAACTTCGAATAAACAAAAATCATTCCTTAAGTATGGTAAAATAAGAAAACATCCGAGTGTACGGATTATAGTAGATAGCAAAGCAAAATACCCCTTTTAGCCATTACTAATTGATGGTGCTTCGATAAAATGAAAAAAAAGCTTTTCTAGAAAAAATAAGAAAGCGGTTAATAGAAAGAATTTCTTGAAAAGAATTTCGGAATGAGGAATGTAATTAGACTTTTTCGATTTTTTTGTTGTTAATTTTGGTAAAAGTTCACCAAATAATGCCCTATTTGTTCGTAGGTTTTCTTTTTTTGTTTCAAATTGAAGAGAAACAGCTCGAAAAGAGTACTTAATAGAATTACGTTATTTATTCGATAAAGAATAAATTTAAGTAAAACCTTTGTTTGGAGGATAAATTCGGTGATATTTTCGAATTCTTTTTTAAAAAATATTTTTTTGACTTCCAATAAATTAACAATTCAACCGAAAATGCTACGTTGTATCGTTTTTTTTTTTCATGGTTTTTGGATTTTAGAGAACGTTATAGGAAAATAGAAAAAGAGATGTTGTTGATGTACAAAAATGTACTCGTATGCTTAAAAATATGTACAAAACGGCAAACGATTCTAGAAAAATACATAAGCATAATAAAAATCTGTAAACTGTATTTTGGTATTCCCATCCAAATGACACTGTTCAAATTTTAAAAGTGTGTGAGTCTATTTGTCAGTGTATAAATCTGTAAAATTTGAAAATTTCGATGACAGTATTGGAATTTGGAACTTTCAGAAATATGTGATAAAGAGACGCAAATATTTCATAAGAGAATATTAATATGGTGGCTGAAACTCCTTGTGCTATCAGTATATTTTAATTTTCACCATATTTAGTGTTCTCAAATCTTATCGGTGCGAGTCAATGCTCTCACAATCCCACATAAATGCTCAGGATTTCGGTACCCTCTGTAGCCCCGTTGGCAAGTTCGTTGACTTGTGGCCGGTGGTTATCGTCTGATCGTGGCTCGAGCCCTGATATCATTTAAGACCCACCGTGTGGTGGGGCTGATTCACGCTATATCTGTCGGGGCTCAAAGTCTTCCCTAGATGTGGTGGGGAAGTAAGTAGATGGAAGTGCCAGCTCATATGTCGTCCACGTGATTTGACCGAATTTCAAAATTATTATATCCGCTACCTTAGCTCTTACGACTCTGTTGGAAATCCCGACCACTTCGTTTTTTCTCGCTCTTTTACAAAAATTTTTCATTTAAACTGTCCTGTTGTTCAAGCGAAACCTTTTTGAATGAAGTTCATGAGTGAAAATCCTAATTTGTAATTCAAGATTAAATCCTGTATTCATACAGCTCGAAAAATTCCAAATAATTGTTTTAATTTCTAAATTTTCAATTTTTATTTGTATGTACTTAAAATTGTATGCCTTGCATACATGTATATATTTTGTCTAGAATTCCATTTCTGTATATTTCAAATGTCTGTTTTGTGTGCATTACTTGTACCAATACTATGGTCGTCGGTCCATTGGAGACTGACTGTGGGCGTGAGTCATCCATTATTAGCAGAAAATCGTGACGTCCTTGGAATACAGATTGATATGCACTCCAAAAAAAAGAAGTGGCCATGGTAGCCTAGTGGTTATGGCCGCGGACTCGCGTCCGGTGGTTTTCGTCGAATTGCGGGTTCGAGCCTTATTGCTACTAAAGACCAGCCGTGTAGACGAAACTGATGTATGTTAAATATGTCGAGGCCAAAGTCCTCCCAATGACGTAATAGAAAGTAGGGAAGAGGGTGCCAGATCAGGTATCACCCTCGTCACTTGACCGAGGCTCAAAATTACGTGGTCCGTCGCCAATAGCCCTCGTGTTGCTTCTTGTGCAACGTTCATGCATCCAGACCCGCTCAAAAAATCCAAAAAAAATAAAGGAAGAAAAGTGAAACATTGGGAGTATTAGAACAATGTTACACTCTATAAACACATTGTTAGCTTTTAGTGAAATTACGTAATACCTTTTGTTATTTGCGCCAACATGTAATGTTTTATACCTTGCCTTTTAATAATACCTGAAGGTTTCAGTAAAAAAATGTTCTTTTCACCAATAAATGCCGAGTGCTGGATAGATTGTCTTCCGGTAGGCCGGTTTGAATTTCTAAGACATTTGTGTGATCTCGCTTCCTTTGTGAATTCTGCCTAAAGCTCTCCCTTAACTTTCTCTGTGTGACTAGAAACTAAAATCCCGAGTACCTTGATGCAGTCGTGATTTCTTGACACATTTTATAAAATTATTGTTATTTATTTCTTTTGGAATTTTTTACTTTAAGAATTCACACACACGGAGGAAAATACAAAAGTGAAAGGTTAGCATAAATAAGCTAGTTTAAGAATAAGCATGGCGATTCAAATTTAATTAATGTATTTTGTATTTTCTGGAAAGTCGGATCAATTGTTATGTGACATAATAAAAGATCTATTAACTCCACCGAACTGTATTGGCCAAACTAATCTTCTTTTATGCTTGATAATGCGTAATAAAGCACTTACCGTTATACTTTAGATGCGCTTGTTTTATCTGTCACTTCCACTCACATGGAGATGTATCAAATCAATTTGTGTTCCATTCGGATGATTTACTTATTTATTTGCTTCGATTTTGTGTTACTTAGTCTAACTCACATCAAAATCTTTAGAATGTAAATCCTTCCCAACTAAAAAATACAATATGTATAGTGTTAATATGCTTCAAAACTTCATTTTCCAGATTTATCTGAGTAACTTTAAGTATTTATTATATCATATTGTACAGATTTGAAAGTCTATAAACTGTGTGAAGCATACTGAAACGTTAAGTAAAGAAAAAAAATGACATTAACAGTTATGTTTTCTGTGAATAGTAAAAAAGGACAAATATTAATTATTCGAATTAATTTTATTTTCTATAGTTGCTTTTATTACTAGAGGAAAAAAATAGAACGAAACGTTACCGTAATTTTTAAATTACTCCAGACTGTCGAACAAATCACAAAGATTCCATTTATTCAATTACATTTTTTCGTATTTGCAATTAGTCTTCAATACAAAACCAGTTATTTAACACATTTTTACTTAAGATTCGCGTGCTTTATTGTGTTTTGCATAAAAATACCGGCATGCACGTATAAAACAATAAGTATAACGCATATCGTGATATTCATACATGCTTACGTAATAGTATTAATTTAAAAGACTATTTTTCTTAACATTAGGTAATTAACTTAGCTGTTGTAATGGATTTTCCAAAGAAAAATGATTTCAATCAGGAAATAACAACTTTGAAAGAAAAGAGTTGATTAAAAATAAGCTAGAGTTTTATTTTTTTTTTCTTTTGGCATCCATGTATCGAATCCTCTGTCTTTTTTCAAGGAAACCATTATTTCTTTAAAGACAAAATTTCTTCACTTCGTGCATTTCTTCTAGCAAATTAGTAGCAGAGGTGCAAATGGGGAGTCTAAGTAAAAAAAATTTAAAGCTTCCGTTTACTGGCATTTTGATTTCGTGAATATAATATTAATTTTAGGGAATTTCTAATACTTTCCTCTGATCTATACTATTTTATTTATTTAAACTCAAAATAGTGCAGAAAGAGCAAACAATAATGAAGGTTTCAGTGGAATTGTATTTTTTTTATTTCCACAAATATTCTCAGCCCTATTTTAATTATTCGTTTGTAGACTTTCCGGTCATTAAAAAACATCCTAATGTACTTCCGAAAATTGGAAGAAAAATGTATATCCCCAGAAACTTTCGTTATTTTTTCGCTTTTGGATGCACTTTTTTGCATTTGAATAGATAACATTAAAAATTTGAGGATGGTAGCGGAAATTCCTTAAGGTGAACATGACTTTCATGAAATCAAAATGGCCGGTAGACGTGAACCTTAAATAATGAAAATGATTGAATAAGCGAGGAAGTCACAGGTAAATGTATTTGAAAACTATAATAAAAGCTTCTGTATAAGAAATTTATCCAATTGCTCAAAATAAAATGTATACACTATTGCCGAATAGCTTCCCAGATTAAATACCTTGTTGAAAATATGAGATTATAATACAGTAATAGATAAAATAGGGCAAACGTTTTCAAATTTTTTCAAATCATGGAGCCTTTTCTTACTTAGGATTTTCCCCCGGTGCACTTAGTTTTTGATGAAGCGTGGCTAATCATTAATAACAGATAAAAAATATGAGATTTCATAGTGGCCATAGGAAACGCTAGCTTTCCTTGGCTGCCCTGGCACACGTAGTGGGAACCAAGGAATAGGCTATAATAGCCTTTATTGCTGGATGTCCCAATAAAATCAACCAATAAATTAATGTCTCAAGTTTTATTAGTAGAAGCAAATACAAACTCTATAAAAATTACTTTTAAAACTATATTGTTATCGTTACAAACTTTCAAATTCAAATGAAGTGATTTAATGAAAAAGGATTCCATGTTGCTACAAGCAACGCAACATGGTTGAAGAGTCTTATAGTAAAAAAAACTGTTTTTCATTTAAAACAAAAAAGGCGTTAAAATTTTCCCAAGTGATGAATCTAATATAGAACTTTAAGGTTGTATATTTATACAGATTGAATCTAAATTAATTTGGACGTCCTCGAAAAGTGAAGCTAATCGCTAACACTAATTTATGCTAAAAACACCATTCACAACAAATCATGAAAGTAAATTTTCTCTTGACATTTATGGAGAGCTAAAATCTTTACAAGAGTTTTATAAAGCAATAAATAAATAAATGGATGGTAACATTATTCCTGATATGTATATAGAATTATTATCAAAATGAACGTGCCATTACGGGCGAGAGCTTCAGGTTGTAATCCTCTAGGTCATGGATATGGTTCAATTCACCTGCGCCTGAAATCCTCGTCATAAATTGTATGAATAATTATGAACCCATTATCATTCTCGTAATGGATTCAGAATTAGAAGATTCGGGGCAATAACTCTGATATATCCTTACATCAAACAATCATTCGAAAAGAAGAAACAAAAGCCTTGATTGATATGGAAACTTAAATCTTAACTTAGATCATAGGTTACCAACCTTTTATGGCTTACTGATTCTTTCTTGGAAAAAAAAATTACGCATCCCCCCTTTTTTTCAGAAAAAAAACCCACCGACATCCGTTCTTGAAATCAATTGTTGTTGTTAATGCTTAGATCTTTCAGAAATATTTAAGAACGTTTCAGCCAGAAAAATATATCAATCACGTCAAAATATTCTTTTCCTTTTCTCTTTCAAATATATGTTATTCTATAAAACTAAACGCAATATTATGGATATGCGAAGAAAATTAAGAAACTGTATAGGTTTACTATTAGGTTGCATTCAAGATGATTACAACGTTATTGAAGGAAACTACATATTTTATAATTTTGGTTCGGTTTTATCAATCGCACCAGATGCAACTCAAGGAATATTGACGAACGACCTCGTAATTTTAAATTTCGGTCAAGTGACGAGGACGACACATGAGCTGGAAACTACCTCTCCTAATCTCCACACTATTCCAAAGGGATAATTTTGAGTCTCAACAGATAACGTGTGTTATATATTCACGCTCATAGATGGCGTTACTGTCGCGAATAATTTTTATTTGTATTCTGAAATTGAAATCCGCAGAGAAGTGGCATCGAAGGTGTTGAGTATGATGTCCTAAGTTGCTGTAGTCAATCATGAGAGATTTTGAATAAAAAAGTAATTTTACTAGTAACATAAATGTTATTGAGAGTTAAAAAACATAAGTGGTCCGCCGACCCGCAGAACAGCAAAAAGATGGATTGTTCGTTCATTGGAAAGTTTCGTATTGAACATTGAATAAATGTGAATGTGACTGTTTAATGAAAAATAGTTTCAACTTTACTGGATTATAGTTTTTGTTTCATCAGTATTGGATTACAATTGGGTCCGTTTCGTTTTGGGTAACTGTGAGTACACTTTTTGTTTATTTTAGTATGTTTTCCAAAATGGTGTATTATTGTATGAGTTGCATATATTTAGAGTTCTCCTTTCAATCAAAATGCTTTCAAAACTTAAAAAGAGTGAATTAATCGAAGTTGCCGAAGAACTAGAAATCAGTGTTCCAGTAAGTGCCAAAGTACTTTCTATTAAAGATTTAATTGAAAAGAGCGATATTTATAAAAATAATCTTGAAGTCGTAAAAACTGTAGTTGAATCAATAATTGAAAAGAAAAAAGATTACGAGAAAAATGAAGCACGAAAACTAGAATTAGAAAGATTGAAACTCGCGCAATTAGAAAGACAACTTGAGCTCGCGAATTTACAAAAAGTAACCCAAAATGTTAATGTGACAAGTAGCGATTCCGATTTAAATTCCAGTTTAGAATGTTTGATAAAAAGTGTCAAAACCTTAACAATACCAGTTCCGACACGTGCAGAATCGTATAATTTATTTTTCCAATCGCTTGAAAGAGCTTTCAAAACCAAAAATGTCCCAGAACAATTTAAGTCAGAAATTCTATCAAATATCTTGGGGGAAAGGGCTACCAATTTAATGATATATTTAAGTGAGGATGAATTGTGTATGTATGACAAATTAAAAGAATTAGTATTAAAAGAATTTCAATTCACACCACAAGAAGTTTTAAATAATTTCCGTAAAGCGAAAAAACGCCCAAACGAAAGTTATATCCAATTTGCCTCGCGACTTAGTGCAGCATTTGATTACTATTGTCAATTAAGAAAGGTAAATGATTTCAAGGGAGTTTGTGAACTTATGGTTTCGGAAAAAATATTTGATTCATTAGATCGTGAATTACAAATTCATATTGGAGTGAAACAAGGAGAATCTTGGTATGTGCCACCAGATTTGGCTAGGCATTGCGATATTTATGCATCGTCAAAATTCAAAAACGATAGTAATGTGTTCTCAAAGCCGCAAGTCGTAATTCAGTCGCAAAAATATCGTAAAGAATACAGTCCACAAAAGGTATTTGTATCGGAGGTTAAAACTCCAAAATGTGTAGTCTGTAAATCTAATGAAAATCATTCTCTTAATGTATGCCCTGTATTCAAAAATATGCTTGTTAAGGAGAGAATTGAGGTTGTTAAAAATAAGCAGTTATGTTTTAATTGTTTAAATCATCACAAGGTGGCTAATTGTTATTCAAAATCTAACTGTCATGTTTGCAAAAAACGGCATAACACACTTTTGCACATAAAAGAAAATGCAACCGAAGCTCGTTCGGAAAATGAAAACTTAGCATTAAATCCAAGGTCAAATGTATTTGTTCCGCGAATAGAAAATCCCGATCCCAGTATTAATTCTCCATCGAATGTGCCACCTGCGAGCACTACACATTCATTCACTGCAACAAGTATAAATGCAAATAAGATAGTTTTATTAAGTACTGCGAAGGTCACGATTCAAAATAGTTTAGGAATATTTACGAGCGCACGTGCATTACTAGATGTTGGAAGTATGAGTCATTTCGTTTCGAAACGTTTAGCCGATAAATTGAATTTGAAAAAACAAAAACGAAGCATAGTGGTCTCCGGATTAAATCAGTCTTCTTCTGTTGTTAATAGGATTGTAAAAACAAAAATTTCGAATGGTAGTGGAAGTTTTGAAAAAGAAATTGAGTTATTAGTAGTACCGGAAATAACAGATCATTTACCCTCCAGGCAATTTGACATTAATACGCTAGAATTAGGTAATTTCAAATTAGCAGATGTGAGTTTCAATAAACCTGGAGAGGTGGATATTTTATTAGGAGCCCAAATATTTTACGAACTTTTGAGAACGGGTCAAATTAGTTTTCCGGATTCAGAAATTGCTTTTCAAAATACAGTGTTTGGGTATGCTGCTACCGGAAGTGTTCCAATCGAGAACAAAACTACTTTTCATTGTGGATTAATAATAGAGGATTTGGATGCAAATTTAAGGAAATTTTGGGAAATTGAGGAAGTTGAAGGGGAAAAATTACCAGATGAGGAGAGTTTAATTTGTGAGGATCACTTTATGAAGACACATTTCAGAAAGGACAATGGAACCTATGTAGTTAAAATGCCGTTTAAGATAGAGCCCCCATGTTAGAGCCCCCATGTCAAAACACATAGCAATTAAAAGATTTAATTCTCTTTGGAAACGTTTGGAAGGAGATCCTGAGTATTTGCAACTCTACCGGGAATTTTTAACAGAGTATGAGAATTTGGGGCTTATGCAGGCAACTTCTGAAACTCCAAAATATTCCATGCCTAATCATGGTGTTTTTAGGCCAGAGAGTAGTACCACCAAATTACGCGTGGTTTTTAACGCATCAGAGGCAACGTCATCTGGACAATCGCTGAATGATAATTTATATTCAGGATCGGTTGTCCAAGATGATTTGTTCGCTATTTTGTTGCGGTTTCGAAAACATTCTGTAGTTTTCACTGCCGATATAAAAAAAGATGTATCGTCAAATTTGGATACATCCAGATCAGTGTGATTTACAATGTATTTTTTGGAAAAGTTTAAGGGAAGAGAAATTACGCATATTTAAGTTGCTCACTGTTACCTACGGAACCAAGTGCGCTCTTTACTTGGCGACAAGAGTACTTCAACAATTATGTTGGGATGAACAAAACAGGTATCCTTTAGCTGCCGCTGCTGGTAAAGACTTTTACGTCGACGATATTCTAAGTGGTACCGAGGATTTATCTTCTGCCATTGAACTACAAGACCAGTTAATACTGTTGTTAAAATCAGCGGGCATGGAGCTTCATAAGTGGAGTTCAAATAATCCTAGTCTGTTACACAATGTTCCAACGTCGGACCGAGAATACAATTTTGATAATCCCAACTCAACAACATTAAAAACCTTGGGATTACAATTTAATCCTAAAAAGGACACATTTTGTTTTAGTGTTCAAAAAATTGTGAGTCCAGCAACAAAGCGAACAATGCTATCTGATATTTCCAGATTGTTCGACCCATTAGGTCTCTTAGGACCTTTAATAATTACAGCCAAGATTTTCTTGCAGAAATTATGGATTTTAAAAATTGATTGGGACGATGAAGTTCCTTTACACTTAAGTAGAGAGTGGGAAAAATTCAGTTCTGAATTGAGTCAATTAAAAAATTTAACTGTAGAACGACATGTTTTAACTTCTAAGGCACTGAAAGTTGATCTTATAGGCTTCGGAGATGCTTCGAAAGATGCATATGGTTGTGCCGTCTACATTAGATCTGTATCAAGTTATGGTGACATTAAAGTGTCACTCTTGTGCAGCAAATCTCGAGTGGCTCCCATCAAGGAAATAAGTATTCCACGTTTAGAACTTTGTGCTGCTGAATTACTTTCAAAACTTATCGTAAAGGTTATATCATCATTACAACTTGAATTTCATGAAATACATTTGTACTCAGACTCTACCGTGGTGTTGGCATGGATTAAAACTCCACCCAGCTCTCTGAAGGTATTTGTAGCTAATCGTGTCACCAAAATTCAAGAGAATACAAAGGATTTTCATTGGCATTATGTTAAAACTGCTGAGAATCCCGCAGACTTAATCTCACGAGGTATTTTTCCTTCAAAGATCCAACAATTAGACATTTGGTGGAATGGACCCTCTTTCTTGTCATCTAGTATCTGGCCACACTTCAAGGACAATCCTGATGTTCCAGATGATGAATATCTTCAAGAGGTTAAGGAACTGAAAAGAACTCAGAACTAAATAAGGATTCTATGATTCACCTTTCTCTTTGTACTACTCCTAGTTTTTTAGAGTGTCTTTTTGAAATAAGTAACAATTACATTAACATCATTCGTGTTTTAAGTTATGTTTTCAGGTTTGTCAAGAACTTAAAGGGCGCAGTGAAGACAACAGGTCCACTGAATGCAAAGGAGTTGAATGCAGCAGAGGCATTCTTACTTAAAGGTGTCCAAACACAGACCTTTACTAAGGATATTAATAGTCTCCAAAACCAACACTGTGTGCCTCCAGGTAGTAAATTAAAAGCTTTGAATCCTTTCTTGGATTATAAGGGATTGTTAAGAGTCGGAGGACGGTTAGGTAATAGTAATTTGAGTTTTAATAAAAAGCATCAAATAATTTTGCCAAAGGGTCACAAGTTAACTCTAATTATAATAGAACATTTTCATAAAAAATATTTACATATTGGTGCTTCTTCGTTACTTTATCTTGTTAGAGAAAAATTCTGGCCTCTAAATGGACGTAATAGTTGTAGAAAAATTGTTCATCAATGTATCATTTGTTTCAAAGTCCAACCAACTGTGTCGACTCAAATCATGGGCAATTTGCCCAAGGAAAGAGTTTCTCCAGATTTTGCTTTTAATTGTGCTGGAGCCGATTTCTGTGGGCCGTTTTATATTAAGAGTAAAGCTCAGCGTAAAGGTGCTTTACAGAAAGTTTATATTTGTATTTTTGTGTGCTTTTGTTTTAAGACTGTGCACATTGAGATCGTTTCTGATTTGTCTTCAAATTCATTTATTGCAGCTCTAAAGAGATTCATGGCTCGAAGAGGTAAGTGTGCAAGGTTGTTTTCAGATAATGGACGGAATTTTGTAGGAGCTAATAAAGAAATTAAAAGGCTTCATGAAATGGTTAAAAAACCAGATGAAAAGCTGGCAGGCTATTTAGCTGCAGAAGGTATTGAGTGGAGGTTTATTCCACCAAGATCCCCACACTTTGGTGGCCTTTGGGAAGCAGCTATAAAGTCGTTTAAATATCATCTAAAAAGAGTTGTTAAGGGAATAAACTTAACATACGAAGAGTTCTTAACGGTAATTGTTCAAATAGAGGGAATTTTAAATTCTCGTCCTCTTTGTCCTTTGTCAGCTAACGAGGACGATTTTGAAGTTCTTACTCCTGCACACTTCTTGGTAAACAGGTCATTAACATCTTTAACTGAGCCTAATTTGACAAACTTTAAGGAGAGTCATCTCAAAAAATGGCAAAAAATTACTAGACTGGTGCAATGTATGTGGAAATTTTGGCATCGTCACTATCTCAGTCAATTACAACAGAGATCCAAATGGATGTTCGAGAAAAATAGTGTAAAATTAGGAGATTTAATTTTATTAATAGAAGATAATTTGCCTTGTTATAAATGGGCTATGGGCAGGATGATTAAAATTTATTTTGGGGATGATAAAAAAATTCGTGTTGTTAAAATTAAAACGCAGTCTAGTACTTGTAAAAGAGCCATTTCAAAAATTTGTGTATTGCCTATGAAACATAATTAATGTGTAATCTTTAATTTTGTAAATATGAGTTTTGTATTATTGTTTCTTATATATATGTATCGATTATTGTGTATCTTGTGTTTTTCCTAATTTGTGTAAAGGTTGTATTACTGTTTGTTAGTGAACTTCTGTAATTTCTTGAAACCCTGGGGTTTCAAGGTGGGGAGTATGTTATATATTCACGCTCATAGATGGCGTTACTGTCGCGAATAATTTTTATTTGTATTCTGAAATTGAAATCCGCAGAGGAGAAGTGGCATCGAAGGTGTTGAGTATGATGTCCTAAGTTGCTGTAGTCAATCATGAGAGATTTTGAATAAAAAAGTAATTTTACTAGTAACATAAATGTTATTGAGAGTTAAATAACAACGTGCATCAAGGCTCGAACTCACAACCCGCCGGCCGCGAGTCCGCGAACATGGCCACTAGCCTACTATGGCCCCTAGCCTACAATGGCCACATACATTTTATGAATGTGGTGTTTGTTTTACTAAAATACACTCAGAATGCATTTATCTTTAGAATGAATTGTTAAATTTTCAAAAACTGATAATGTCTTAAATATTTCTAATTTATAAATACGTTTTTATTATTCTTTCCGTTTGTAAAATCTGTAATTCACACTTTATAAATTTCTGAAAAATAATTTTGCCTTGCAATAAACAGTTGTTTGTGAAATCAAAAGTAAATATCTTTTTGCACATGTCTGATATAATTATCCACAAATAAAATAGTTAAAAATGTATTGCATATAAATCTTGTAAAAAAAAAGCAATTGAAATTTTTATTTTAAAATAATGTGTTTTAATTTGTGTATTTATAGAACCGTAAAGTCTTTCTGAGCTTTAAAAGTAGTTTATAAAGAAGAAAAACATCGGTATCTGATACTACTCAAAACTTCTACTCTCTGAAATTTGAGGTGGCGTGTGGGTGAGAGGCCTTAACTTTAACGTGACGATCCGAACTTTTAAAGAAGAGCTTATTTCATACAGCCGGATCATACACACTCACGCAATGTTGTGCTCCATTTGGAGCTGGCTCTCGGTAGCCTAGTGGTCATGATTTCGGATTCGAGGCCGGTGGTTTTCTCTCAGTCGCGGGTTCGATCTTTGGCCGCCGAAGACCCGCCGTGTAGCCGGGGCTGATGCACGTTAAATTTATCGAGGCCCAAAGTCCTTCCATTGACGTGATGAGGAAGTTAGGAGAGGGGGTTCCAGCTCATGTGTCGTCTACCTCACTTGACCGAGGTTCAAAATTACGAGATCCGTCGCCAATACCCCTCGTGTTGCTTCTTGTGCTACGTTAATAATAACTAAACTAAACTAGCTCCATGTGGTGCGAAGTGCAGACGGTGTCTCGTTCTTGTGCCAATCAAATAGGTATTAGAAACTAAGATATAATGGACCAATACCTACTTGAAATGTACGAAACTTGCTTAAAAGACATTAAGAATTATTTGTTGAAACACGTGATCGACGAATTTTATTGCGAGTTCATCAAGCTTTTCAGCTTTGGACTTGAGGAGATGCAAAATTTTCCACATCCCTCACCGGATTGCAGTACTCCCCCCTTTGAAAACCTCTGCTTTAAATTATTAGGTGCGTCATAGCATTAATCAAAAGACCAAATTTTTTTCAGCATGCATTACCTTAACGCGTGTACTCAAAAAGTAAACATAAAAATTCTTGTAACTGCAGAGCAATTGCATTTCACTTGTTCTTTAAGAATCCGTGTGTAAATATGAATGTCTTCCTCTTACAATTATTTAAAATATTTAGGTTGAATTTATTTTTCATCAGGATCCACAGAAATTGGTTGAATTTTCCAGTAATGAAAATGCATTAAATAGAATCCGTTGCTGTCACTAACATAGTGAATATTTGTCTTTTCTTACACTAGTACGTATTTTCTGTTCATGTTTTTATTTTTGTTTCTGAGAGTTTGAGATTTCATTTGCAAACAAGTAAAATGAAATATACATGTAGGCGAAAAATATTTAAATAATTTATTTTTTGAATACAGCAATTAATTGCTTTCTCACACGTTTTCTATAAAGTTATTATTCAAATGAATACTTTATGAAATAGAAGTTAATTATAAACAAAAGAAAACTAATATGAACATTAGGCTTTATCCTCGTTATTTTACTTTCTTTTCTACTCGTTTATTTTGCAAAATTAGTAATATTTCACATCCTAGATTAGTTACCATATTTTTTACTAACTCACTTATAGCAGTTAATACTTAGATCCATATAACTTTAGAAAGCCTTATTAAACTGCTGTTTGTAGAAAATGCAACACCATGAAGGAATCATCAGAATCAAATGAAATTCGCAGCAAATGTCAATTATAGGATATTATGCAAATTAATAAAGTTTCAGAGCCATCGCGCGTGCGCGGCGCGCGCAGCGCCCTCTGAATTGATGCTGAAAGCGTATAAATAAAGTGCTGTAGCGGGACGTTGAAAAAAGTCTATGATTATTTGTTAGTGGCAAACGTTTAGTGAGACCTGAGTATGCCTCCACGACGGAAGAATAAGAAATTCAAGCAACTTACGGAGTTTGAACGAGGGAGGATAATCGGCCTTCGAGAAGGAGGATTTTCCTATCGCGCAATAGCAGCTCGTATGCAGCGGAACAGTTCCACAGTGATGCGAGTTTGGAAGCAGTGGACCGACGAGCACCGAACAACTCGAAAAACAGGCACTGGACGACAGAAGGTGACGTCAGAGCGCGATGATCGACACCTGCTCCGCATGGCGGTGAATGATCGCACAGCTTCCTCCAGGCAGCTGGCAGCACGTTGGTCTACTGCTACAGGTGTACAATTGTCGGCTTCGTCAATTCGTCGTCGTCTGCTGCGCCGTGGATTGCGTGCAAGGGTGCCTTTATACAGGATTCCCCTCACGGCGAATCATCGACGGCTGCGTCGGCAGTGGGCTCTTGAGCACAGAGACAGGCGAGCTGATTGGCACCAAGTTGTCTTTTCAGATGAATCACGCTTCAATTTGTGGACCCATGATGGCCGTGTTCGTGTTAGACGTTATGCCGGTCAACGCTGCCTTCCTGAGTGTATTATTGAACGACATAGTGGTCGAACACCCGGAGTTATGGTCTGGGGTGCGATTTCGTATCATGGACGATCCAATTTGATACGAATTGAGGGTAATCTCAATAGCAACAGGTACGTCCGTGAAGTGCTACAGCCCGATTTCGTTCCTTTCCTTCAAGGCATCCCTGGAGCTATCTTTCAGCAGGATAATGCACGCCCACATGTTGCGCGGACTGTTCGAGACTTCTGTTCAGCACAACGCATGCAACTTCTTCCTTGGCCTGCTTATTCACCGGATATGTCGCCTATTGAGCACGTGTGGGATATGGTTGGTCGGCGTCTCGCTCGTGATCCGCGTCCTGCAGTTTCCAAAGACGAACTTTGGTTGCGCATACAAGCGATATGGAATTCTCTTCCTCAAGCAGATATTCAACATCTGTTTGACTCCATGCCACGTCGTATAGTAGCACTTATTGCAGCGCATGGTGGCTGCACCAAATACTGATTTCGGACGCTTAATTTGTTTCTTTTGTTTTGAAAATTTCATCATTTATTTGTATCAGTACAAGTCGTTTCTGCATTAAATTTCATTTGATTCTGATGATTCTTTCATGGTGTTGCATTTTCTACAAACAGCAGTATATGTATATATACAAATTAAATAACGTAATGATAAGCAATTTATATGTTTAACTTTTAATTTTTACCTTCGTTTGAGACGTGCCCTGAATAGGTTTCATATCAAATTTCTATTCTAAGTATTCATTGGCAGTATTACTTAATGAAGTAAATAGTTCATTACTCGTCAAAATTAGTAATTTAGGTTCATGTGACAAAAATTAAAGTTTCATAAAATATTATGAATTGTTTTCAGAATTATGAGACCATACAAAAATTTATCTCAGTGTTAATGAATTCCAATAAACACTTTAGATATAATTATTTCTGTACATTTTATATATGCAAGACATTGATGATTTTTTTTATGACTTTCATTCCTTTAAATTTCACATTAACAAAACTTCTTAGTTGAATTTTGGAAGAAGTTTTATAAAATTAAATAATTACCAATTCAAAAACGAATGTAAATAATTTATTTTGGGTTCGATATAATTTTTGTTCGAATTATTTTAAATTTTTCTCATATTTTCAAAATACTAAATTACAATTAGTTTAACTCAAAATAATTTACTTAGTTATAATAATTGTTAAATAATTTTTTAATTTAAAAAAATTACCTTAAAATAAATTTATTTATTATATTTAAATTAATTACACATGCTATATGGATCGTCTGCTTTTATGGAAACATATTTCTATGAGGTATAGATTATTGTTTGCAAAATACGTATTTTCAAATTGCGTATCGTTATATTTCGATGTCTTCCAAACAATTTTTGGTGTTAGTTTTATTCTTTGTTAAATCTGACAAATGTAGTTTTATATGAAAAAAATGTTTTTGTTAAAAAAAAAGGCTAATAATTTTGGTATTTGGCTAAAGTGATTGTGGTTAAGCTATAAATACAAATGCAAATTATTTATTTTTCCATCGTATTGTCTTTTATATTCCTTCCTGGAGCAAAAAAGTACTTAATGAAATTCAGATTAATGGGGGCCAAATGTAAATGGTTTTTTTCTCTTTTCATTCGTATTAATGAATTTAACTAATTGCAGATACCCATAAAACAAGTATTTCCGAAGGCTGAACAATACGTAATGCACAGCTCAATAAAAAAATTATTTTTTATTTTATTTTTTTCATCCTAACAGTTAGTTTTTTTGTAGTTTCTGAGAACATATCTTGATGTTGTCTTTAGTCTTAAGTGATGTCATGAATATTTTTTATGTTGTCATCACTTTGCATACGTAATTCGTTAAGGTTTCGCAAGATAATCATTAACTTTAACTGATTAGTTAAACGAACTTTTCTGATTGAGACTAATTCCTATAACAAATAAACAAGGTCAATGGATGCATTTTCTTAATTATGTTATCATTTCAGGGGAGTACCCAAACAAAGATAATTCGATGTCGAGGAATAGAAATAAAACTGTCTGTCAAAACTTGTTTTTTCAAAACATGAGAATCGTACAATTACCAACTTGCTGATTTAAAAACACTTATAGATGAACATTTTATTTAAGTTCTTACGTTAGATGTAATTTAGGGAACTTGAACACAGAAACAATCAACGTTGAATATTTTTATATAAATAAAAAGGACCTGTATCAGTCAGAAAAAATTATTCGAAAAGAAATTATTCACAATAAGAAAGTAATCGTTACGACATGATTTTTTTCCAATTTCTTTCTTATTTGATCTACAACCAGAATAGTACTTAAACATTGGTAATTTTTTTTATTTTAACATTTTGCAATTCATTTAGTAATAATTTTACTATATTCTCAAAATCAAATGTTAATCGTTAACCGAACTTCGTTAAATTATTATTCCTTTTAAAAATTCAGGACTTTTTAGTTTTATGATACAATAAGTTCGAAAATTTCAAGATTTTTATTTTTAATTTCAAAGGGAAGTCTAAATATGCATACATTCATTACAGTACATCTTTACATAAATATAATGAAAATTCATCAAATTTTCTCGAAAAAATTCTCTATGAGTCGTGAGCTAGTTTCCCCTCCTGACCGTGGTTACCATTAACAATACAAATACATTAATAAAATAATTCATTAAATCTTATGTAAGAAGAATTAATTCACTTGTATATAAATTCGTTAAAAAAGAACAAGAGTTAAAAGATACGATAGATGTGTACCTTAGGATTATAAAAACATTAGTTCCGTTATAACCTTTTTACCCTGAATGATTCAAATCGATTCGTTTCTGTAATTTCTTTCAAAATAGCTCTCTTCGATTTTCCTTAAATATCTTGTATCTTTATTACATAAATATATAAATTTCCTTAGTTTATAACTTTTTTCAGACAAGTAGAATTATTTTTTTCTGAACAAAAACAATGGATTTAGAATACTGTACTACAAATGGTAATGTAATATGGATAATTCCTCAAATTTATAATTAAATTGATTCATAATTCATTCGTTGCATAACACAAATTATAAACTTCGGAATACCAAAATTTTACATCTGATTTCTTCCTCAATTATAAATTCCTTTAAAACTGTTTTCTTACATAAAACTAAGAGAAATTTAAGAGCAGAATTATTAATTTACTCAGTAATTATGATTTGTTTATTATATTTTAAAATAAGGTTTTTGGAGGCTCGTTAAGATTGTGAATTTTTTCCATTCCAAAATTAGGAAAATATCTGTGACAGTTAAGTTACGATTTTACTAAGCAAATCAACTCCTCATCAGCCATACATTCTTCTCTTCTTCCATATTTTATTAATATTTTCATACTTTATTAAAATGATTAGGTATTATAAAGAATAATGAATAATTTTATCAATATGACTGTGTATATAAAATTCGTATTATTTACAGTCGAGTTAATTCTTCAAAACTTAATAAGATGAATAAGTTCTTTAAAAAGAAATAAATTTTCAAAAAAAATATTTTGTAATATATTGGATTTGTGTTGGATACACTCTCATTTACAACAACTCATTAGTGCTAAAGGACTGTGTTTGTTACCTTCTCTTCAATCCTTGCGATATCTTTTTAAAAAGCGTTGAAACCCTAATCTCTTATCACGTATACAAACATTTTACTTGGTTTATTTTATTCTTCTCTCGAAAGAAATGGGTTTTTAAAATGATGAATGACTTCTCTTTTTCTGAGAAGTTAAGTTGACGAGATTGAGTAAGAGCCCAGCGGTGTATTTCGTGAAACATATTTTACCCTGAAAGAGAAAAAAGAGAAATCTCATTCTGGAGGCACTAAGTTCAAGTCGGAGTGATTATGTTAACGAATGAATGAGTTTCGTACTCTGAGGACTCGAAAGAACAATCGCTCATTTTCCAGCGGCAGCAAGCAAAGCGTTTTCTTGCCTCAATCTCTTTGTTTGAATAAAGTACCGCAGTTAAAGGTAATTGCTTGTACCCAGTCACTGAAGCTTAAATTAAACCTCTAACTCATTTTTATGAATAAAACGCGCTTCCTTTTTAGTTTCTAAGTTCAGTAAATGTTTGCTTTTGTGAAAGAATGGATTCATTAGAACACAAATCTTCATTATTTAAAACAATTAACAGTAATTTAGGAGAAATAATCTTATTTTCATTAAACATTAAAAAGATGAAACGGTTTTTATTTGCTATAGGTAAGGGAAAATATTACAAATTAAATATTGAATAAATTGATTTAACTTAAATTTTTTAAAACAAGCAAATTGTTCTTTGTGATATTTAGGAGACATAATCACGATTAAATTTTTTTATCTGAATTTAAATTTCGTTTCGAAGTCATTTAATTTGCAATCTTTATGTATTTAATTCAGTTGCTAATTTTTTTTTTGAATCAGTTAAAATAATAATCTAAGATTAACTTATTTCGCGTGTTTAAGTCATAAATATTTCACCAACTATATTTCCACGTCATTCAAGCTCAATATTTTCTAGAAATGATTAATTTTTAAAACTAATTATGAATGCTGAATGAATATATTATAAGTTCATTTCTTCTATTTTTATCATTAGATGTTTCTTCCATTTCTGATTATCTTTCCAATTATTATATAACTTCTCAGTTAGAACGAGTTATACAAATTTACACAAACGATGCATAAATTGTATAATTGAGATAATATGTGAACAATAATTCAAGTAAATAAAGATATGATTTTTCAATATGTAATTATCTTTGAATGCCTGCACTCAAAATAATTCATTTATTTATTTCTACATTCATTCCTATAAAAATGTCACAGCTGAAAATGTTATTTTTGCAATTTCGCTTACTCCGATATAGGAAAACCCGTCGTAACTTATTTCTTTTAAAAATAAATTGACTTGTTATACCATATTTGAATTTTTAAGCTTTCACCCTTTTTATCTCCTTGTGCTCGTCTCATTTTTTTAAACTGATATAGTTTTTAGTTTATTTTATGAAATGTTTGGGGCAGCATGGTCTGCTTTGGCTCTTGCGCCATAAAACTCCCTTATCATTCACTCACTCACTAACTACTCCAAAACAACTTTATATGCAAATAATATGATTTAAAAAATGACTGGAATATTAATTAAATCATCTTTCATTAATTTTATGTTAAATATATTTCCTTTCATTAAAATTCTATCGATTTCACAAACCTTCTGCTTAGTACATTTTAAATTATGACTTTCAACAAAGTATTATAATGTGTATCAATGTCATGATTCATATTTTGATATTTTTTTTTATTTCTTTACCGGGAGTATTTAATTGTATGTTACATGAATGTACAATACACATGCCTTCAATATGCATTATTCCATGAATTATTTTAACGTGTATTATCTTAGAACAACTGCATGGACACCATTTCCTTTGCCTTCTAAGTTCAATCATTTAATATCATACAACAATAATTACCATATATATATATATATATTCAATTAAGATAACTTTTTTAAAAAAAATATTTTCTTAATACTGCATTGAAAACAAATAGAAAACCAATATGTGCTTTCTCAGAAAAAAATTATATGTAGATTAATTACGGGTATCAAAGATATCAGAAAAGATTCTCTTTCCAATTGGAGTATTGCTTTAATGAAAGAGGCAAATAAAGCAATCTAGTTCTTACTTGGAGCAAACTGAAGATAAAATCGAAATGATTTATCAATATTATCTTTAAAAATTATATTTTTACTGCAGTGAAATCTTTGAATGGGTGGTAAGAGAATATTTTTGGATGTATTTGCTCAAAAGAACAATAGGACGGTTTTAATGACAATTGAAATCCCCAACGTAATTAGTCAGCAAATAATAGCAACCAACATTCACTTACGCTTTTGCAGTAAAATATGCCAATGCGTACATTTTTAAATGTGTGGGAGATTAAATGATAAACGTTTACTTTCCTTGGTTTTCAAAATACTGTGCTGTTTTCAAAATGTATTTTGAAATTAAATTGAATTATAAAGATTTCTAGTAGATTAGTTTTAATATACGGTGTACATTTTATTAAGAATGTTAAATATATACATAATATATGCCCATTTTTACCAAGTAATCTCAATGACTTTAATCAATGATATTTCGATAAGTGGTATATTGAACCCAATCACTAAAGTATGGTAAAAAAAAGTTACATTTCTTCCTTCGTTCTTGTAAGTCGAGGTGTTAGTTTACTCTCATAGATGCGGACAACTTTGGAGATTCATTTAAAGAAAAACGGAAGAAACAAAGGCAAACACGAAAGGTTGCGCAAAATTGTAACACGCGTTTGCATTTCTGCTCTGTTGGAAAAATGTTGCTTTTGCCAGTATGGATTTGTTAGACCTACCTATGATTAATAATTTGTCTAAGACATAAAAATATTTAAGTATAGCTTTTTAATTTTTTTGGTATTTAATCCAGACAAAACATTTCATACATTTTTTATAACTTGAATCATAACATTGCTTTTTCTTTACAACACCTCATCTCCATCGAATCAATATCTCGTTCATTTAGGAAATGTTACGTATGCAAAAATTTGAAATAATATGTAGAAAATTATTTAGTTATGAATTTATCATAATTTTATCTATCATTCTTGATACATTTATATCTACAAATAAATTATATACAAACAAAACTTGCTGTATACATTTACATCTTTACGAAAATGAAAAATCAAGAATTAAGCACACTTCGCTTACGTTTGTCAGACTCTATTTGGGCCGCCTTGTTTGAAATTTCTTTTTTAGTTTCCTCATATTCTATTACACACTGTAATTATCAAAGTCTTCGTTATTGCTGACAGGATATTTATTTGAAAAAGGTGTCTTTTGTACAGATTATTTTATTTGCAAGAAGGATTTACATGAATAAAAACGACAAACATTTATTGCTGCTGAGACGGTTTTATTGTAGCATGAACACGCAGGTCATCTCTTAGTCCACCCCCCTTTACACATATGTGCAGCATCTAATTTATTAGTAGTATTTACTGCGACATTAGTACTTCTTAATGTAAAATTACACCTGATCTCTTTCGCTTTCTCACATGAAATTTTGCTCTCGTGGCGCGTAATTGAAGAAGGAAATTCTGCTTAATTAATTATTTTTCATTATTAATGAAACCACTGTCATATCTGGTTAAAACGCCAATACTAAAAAAGTAATTTTTCTATCACGTATCATCTGTCGACCATTATTTGAAATGAAGTCTATTCAAAAGACAAAAGTTATTATTATATGTATTTCTATTGATATTAATGACATGAGTTGGTAAAATGTGATTTTCTTTTATAATCAAGAAATTTATCTTATCGAGGGTTATTTAAAAGTAATAGGTCATCATTAAAATTCCTGAGAACTATCAGGAAGTAAGTTATAGAAAAAGACTATTTCAACCATTCATTTTATTAAAAAAATATATTTTCATGACTTGCTGCTTCTCGGGAAAATAAATTTTCCTTCTCAGACAAAATGAAAAAAAGTATCGTTTTTGCTTATTGTTCCTATTGGAATTTTACATTTACTTTGGGAGTTTTTTAAAATTTTATAGATACAAAAAAATAATAAAATACAAATATTGGTTTATTGCAATAAGTAATAATTTTTACTTTTGACTGAAACATGTCCTAGGTATTTTATTCATGATGGACTTGCTTAGTAGATCCTAAAATAATTATTTTATTTGAAACTTAACGAAAGAGAAAACCATATGTTTTAGTTTACTCTCGGTTTAAAAGCTTCAAAGGAATTCAATCATAAAACTGAAAATTATTCATTAAAATTATGCTCTTTAAAATTCGTAATACATACCATAATAAACATCTTTTTACATGATTTAAATGGATTGACTCTAATGTAAAACACTCATACGATAAGGTCACCAGACGTAACCATTTTTAACAATTTATCCCGCGTTTTAGGGGTTTTTAAGGATGTCCCGAATTTTAGAAAGAATGCACGACAAGCTAGGGAATGGTAGGAGAATGGGAAGGTAAAAAAGGTTTTTAGCTTCCTTGTAGCTATTTCATTAGGATATAAGCTTTATATTATTTTTGTAAATTATAATTATTATAATAAAAACTTTAATAATAAATATAATTCTTGAGAACTGAATATCACGAACTGCTTATCAAAGTTCGTCGTGATGAGTGGTTTGAATACGACCACCATTGTTTGGACTTAATGAACAGTGGAATTTTTCGGCAATGGTAGCGACGGAAACATTTTGTAGCTGAAAAATGAAGAGAGAACACTTTGTACACTTTCACAGATTTTAGTCTTATTGCGACATGCTCCACTAGTGATATAGTATCATTTGAAACATTGTTTCAAAAGAATTATATCTTATACAAAAATTGAAAACGGGGGGATATTTTAAAGAGGAGAAGGGTCAGGATGTAAGGAGTTTGTTGGTCGTCCACAAAGGAACGCCTTCGCATATTGAGTTTTGTAACTGTCTCTCACACGATACACATCGTACTGCCTGCTGGTGCTATTTAAACAAGTAATGTCAACAAATCAGCTATTCGGATGATTCAGGTATATAATTTATTTGGTTACCAAATTCTTAATTAAGACCCTCCCCCGGTCAATGGTGTCTCGCTTTACGAATGTTAAAATCTGGTCACCTTATCATACGAGAAGAATCACAAATGAACCATGTATCATAAAGCTTACGTCTTTGTAATAAGAAAATATAAGTATCTTAAGAAAAAAAAAACTGCATTTTAAATGAACTTATAATTTCCGACTCAATTTCCTCCGTATGTTAAAAAAATAAATTACAGTTTCAGTTAAATGTACTTGGCTTCATCTTTAGCTGATAGGTTTCTTTAAATGCGCATTGCTTTGGAAATATATATTTCATACTGCATTCTTTTAATGCATCCACAGGTACAAAATGAAAAAGTAATTTTAATGTAGGAAGAAAAGGCATCACACAAATTAAACTAGGACCTAAGAAATAAATAAATAATTACATTTTATATAATAATGTGTTTATATAACAATATGTTTTTGGTATTTTTCTACAATATCGTTATATACGATTATGTTATCTCTAAACCTTTTTATTTAAAAGATATCATATATTGACGAAATAACACATCATGTGTCAAAGAAATCTCTGTTTAGTAAGTTCATTTTTATTTCACTCTCTCATATAATGTCATTTTCAAAAATTCACAAGATGCCGTTTCCCTGAGGCACGGATAACTCTATCCGTGAAGAATAATAGGAGCACCATTTATTCCGACAGTGAAAGCATATTTTAGTCGCTTTATCACTGGATTATGCAAATTACATGTTTTACGCGGCGTTTGTTCGCATGAAATTCTACTTTAAATAATCACAGAGAAAATACGTGCCTTTTGCAGACATTTGATTTCCGCAATATCTTTCGCACTCATCTTAAAAAAAGAAAAGGTATCGGTTTATTTATAATATGCAAATTAAGTTAAATATCAGTAAACCGTAAGCACAATCAAAAGAAGACAAAAGTTTAATTTTAAAAGTATTATTTCTCTTAAATTTTTAATAAATTCTTTTTTCAATGTAATATTTAATCGTGTAGTGATAAAAAAATATATATTTAGTTTGAGTTCGATAAGGAATATATATTTAGTTTGAATTCGATAAAGAATATATATTTCGTTTGAATGTAATCGATGTATGAGTTAATAAATCCTCGAATAATAATATTTTATACAGAAGTAGTAGTCTTTCATTCATAAATATATTGTAACAAAAGTTTCAGTCGTGCGTGAATGTATGCGAGTGAAATCAGTTAAACTCGGAGGATAACGGCAGTTGAAGCTTTGTTCGCAAATACTCAGGACAAGAAAACACACAGGTAGCAGAGCTAGGATAGTAACAGCACAAACAGAAACACAGTGCTGATATGGATTAGCGAAACAGGTACAAAGACAAGAAAATATTTGAAACAACTCTCACAGCTGCAATGTTCTGCTTTCCAGCTTGCTAGTTTGCCCTACGGTCAATCCTCTGCAATAAAACTCTGCATTTGCAAGGTAGGCACCAATATTCCAGGTAAAAGTCCGTCCCTTTTTCCCAGTAAAGATATCCCCTAATTCCAGCACTTCCTAGAATCCTTGATTTGTCAGAAAGTTTACCGAATATCTCGTCAAGTCGGTAAAATGATCGACAAATTCGTCGTTCTGTTTAAGGGGTCGTTGCTTTAACTTTCCTTGTCTAACTGATGAAATCTCTGTAAATGCTTCTTCTTTTCCATAAGAGAAACGTTTCAGGGACTGTTCTTAACAGTATTAAATGCTTGTAATGCTTTTTTAAAAATGTCTAAGTAAATATCAATTAGCGTCAAATTATAATATTTATATCAAATTTAGTGAATAAGATATTAATACTTTTTTCAACCTCTTAGGTTTTACTGCCGAAGAGTTCACCTCACACTTTGTTCTTAAAAAAGTAGGGAGATGTAAAGTTAAAAACAAAAATTCCTATTTCAGTAAAGTTTATTAAATAAAATTAGCAAAATAACTTGGGCATGTAAATTAAAAAAAAATGATTTTGATTTTAAATTTGCATAAGCTGTGTGCCTAAGTACAATTTACATTTAAATGTAAAATTTAGTTTTAACTAATATTTATTATAGTTGTAGGTTTTTCTGGCAACTATTTCTTTACTTAATTTTGGTTTATAGATTTGCATTTAATGGAAAACTGCAATTTTAATTATTTTTTTTACAATTAATGTCATTTCTTAAAAAATATTTCATAAATTCAAATGAAATTTTACCACGATGTTTTGTATATTTTTAAGTATGTTGTGAATCTCATACATAGCTTTTATGCTTATACCTATTTATTTTGGAGCTATTTTTATTAGAAAAGTGATATTTTTTTTTTGTAAAACCACGTTGTGTTTATAACTTTTGGTATAATTCGTTAAGTTTAAGAGAAAACTGCATTTTTTTTTGCTTCACAACACAGATATATGCTTATTAAATATTTTGCTGGAACAAAAAGTGAAACATATCAATCAGAGTTTGCAATATAAACTTTAGTGTAAATGTGATTTTTTTTCTAAATTTTAACCAAGTATGGCCAAAATTTGGAAAGTAGAAAAATAAAAAAGTTGATGAAAATGAGTTTTGAATTTGCAATTTTATAGACCGTTGCAAATAAAAACATTCATGTTTCACAATTCTTTTTTTGAAAAAAAAGTGCTCGAAAGGTAGGTGCATTTTTTAAGTCTCTTGACTTTCTTGCTATATATTAATTCTTTATTTAGGGTTTTCACTTGAATTTAACTATCTCTTCAGTAGAACAACGAGATAGCGATGAAGTATGGTCAGTTTTATAATGATCTTCACATACACATATCAAAAATATATTTCGTTGTCTGTTACAAAGTGATTTAGGAAAACATCTTTTTATAGAGAAGAAGGGCAAAAGGACAAATCTGCAAGTTCTGTTATTTTTGATAGTAATTAAATGTTTTTAATCCCCAATGTGCTAGCTATTTTACTATCTCTATTCAGTTCAAATGAGTCAATAAAATGAGCTGAAAACGTAAAAGATATTAATAGCCTTCTAATAGATTCTCTGTACTAAATTGGACTCGACAACACTCTACTGAGTTTTTCACTATCCGCATAAAATTGAGGTCTTACGCAATACTCATTCTGCATATATAAAGTTTGACTATGAAGGATTATGCGTTAATGTTTTTACTGTCAAACACAAAATTAATCTTGTGCATAGTCTACGAAAAACAACAAAGGAACAACACAAATTCTACAAAGGAACTCAAAATTGAAAATGATCAAAATTTCCTACATTGCCGGAGTCTTTCAAAACTTTCATAGTAAACTCACATTTTGAATGCAAAGAAAATTTATTAAAAATTTGAATAAAACAATTTTGAATAAAAAAAAAGTTTATATTTAAATCCAGATTATAACAGCGAATAATCAATCTTTTATTTCCTTGAAAAAATGAAATATCGACTTTATCCATTACATCCCAGTACAAGATATCAATTATGCTATCAATACGAGGGGGTTTCATAAAGTTTTACGTATATATATATATATATATATATAGGGGGGTATTTGCAAGTTTTCATTTATCTGGGATAAAGTTTAATGAACGCCGAAGGTTACTTACGTCATAAGCACTTTAATCAGCAAAATCCTCATCAAATGTTGTATTTAAGTATGAATTCCTCTTTAAATCAATCAGTTACATCTGTATGTTACTAGGCATGTACATTATTTCTTTAATACTTAAAGAAAAGGGGATTATAAAATAGAGAATTCAGTTTCCTTCTTTAGAAAAATCATGAAAACAGCTCTTAAATGTTTCTTGCAATATCTTTATCTTTTTTCAATAAACTTGATCAAGTTGATTTTATTCTGAATATATATTCATTCTGCTTTTTAAAGCACGGAAATTAACTGAAATCCTCATTTTATAACAGAGAAATATTTATTTCATTTCTAATTATCATGCTATTTATTAAGTTAGGAAATAATATATTATTAACTTATAGAATTAAATATATATAACTGTAGTGGCAAGTAATATTATCTAAAATTGGCAAATCAAAACAGACAGCAGTTGTAAATAATAGGATTTTTTCATATGGTAGTTCATTTTTATGCTCTAAAATATTATATTTAACTTTTTTTCAAAATCTAAGCAGATCTTTAGAAAGCCAGTGCACTTTAGTGCCAGTGTATCAGAAAGTCGCAATGTAGGTTAAGATCTCCGTATTCCTAGTCTAAAAATTCACCAAATCCTCTGAATTCTCTTCTGTTTTATGCTCTTACTCTAATTTTATTCACACATTTCAAAGCTGTTTACATGTCATGTTGTACACTTAAAGTTTTGGCTTATATTTCCTCTTGGTGTATAATGCAGGAATATTTTAGTATAGGATGATTTTAAAAAATTTCAAGCAAAATTACAGAGCCATTAACTTTACTTCTCATTGAAAGCGTTTTGTGTGTACATACACTGGCGAATTTGTTGCAATCTACTTTTAGATTTTCTAGGCATTATTTTATATATTTTTTTAAATATGTCTGATCCTTTTGCTTTAACTTACAATGACTCCAGACTAAAAAGTTCTTCAAATGCCTTAAAATGATTCTTAATTTCTCTTTTAAAAGTATGTGACTGAACAATATGAGATATGACCGTTGATTCATACAAATCTAGAGAAAACAAAGTACAAGGATGGACAAGTTGTTACAAAATCTGGGATGCATTCCTTCTGAGATAGTTCCTGATTCTCATAATTAACTTCCTTGATTTAACTGTTTCGCTTCATTTAAGTTATTATCAAGATAGTTTTTGGAGTCAAGGCTTAACAATTTCTTCTCCCTTAAAAAAACTTTTCTTTGTATTCGCCAATGTGAAAGCAATTTCATATGATGCTTCTAGCATTGCAAAGTCTTCACAATTCATTTTAGCAAATATATTTCGTCTCCCTCTGATTTCTTCATTTTTCTTAGTCACACATTATTTTCACAACTCAGACATAAGAACTTACTTCCTTTTTCTCTTCTATGGAAGACTGATGTTATATTTAATAGCGTCTATTAAAATAGTTAAATTTAATATATGAAAAAGTACTTTAACAAACAGGGCTAAACGTTCTTCCTACTGAAATTGGGATAAATAATCTCGTTTTTCAATTGTTAATTTCATGCACGCCTGCTATCACAGTCCGCGCTATTTTGCGTGAGTTTATTTTGCGCTGATTTAGATAAAAGGAATTTAAAAAAAACATAGAAAAGTAAAAGACTCTGCAGCGACTCTCTTCAACAGTAACGCCAGAAGCTTTAACGCCTCAACAACTAGTTAGAATGAGACATCTTTTTCAACCTGGTTGGTAAGGGAGCAGCAAAAAGCGAACAGTCAGTTTTTCTTTGGATCCATTGGACCAGGGATCGAAACATTGCTGCCGTATCAAAGTCAACAACTTTCTTCCCCTCCGCGGGGTAAAAAATCGCCGATCACCGAAATTCTAAGAAATGTTGAAAAAGAACAAATAGATCATAGAGTTATGCACATGATATGACACAAAATACCAAATTATAAAAAAATGCACGCACACCGAATGGTCTGACAAAACCTTTGCTTCCATACTCGATATCATCCTGGCTCACTCAGAACTGACTGAAGCCCCACCTGTAATCCTCCAAAGTGTTACTTTTGGCGCATGCACCTAAAGGTTCAGCGCACTTTTCCCGCTGAAACACTTTTCAGGTGTTGCCTGATACAAGGAGAGAGATCATTATATTTATGATGCTGTAGTATTTTTTCATCAAAAACGTGGAAATTAATGCGATTATTAAAAAAAATTTAATCAATTGTAAAACCATCGTCTCCTTTACTTTTGAAGTTATTGAGTTATCCTTTTCAATCAAGAACAAAGGATTATTATTCTCGATAACTTAACTTTTTGTTTGATACTTAGTTTCTCATAACTTTCCATTGGGCAATAAAAACCTCACGTGGTTTCGTTTGATCTAATAACATCTCAAATGTCTTTAAGGACTACCAATCAGGTCAAGGTTTTTTGTTTCTTCTCCTCAAGTACTCTTTCGCAAAATGTAGAGAGTGAATTACCCTAAAAGAAACACTCTCGTTGAAGAGCAAGATAAATATTTAGGATATGGGTGAATTGTAATCTAATGGATGAATTCATCTTGAATTAGCTCTTCCTTATAAATATTTTTGCTTTTTCTGTTATTTTGGTTTTGGAGAGACGAGTAAATGGAATAAATAGATCCAATCTTTTTATATTTTTCATTCGACTTGTGTACCAAATAAACATGTATAAGCACGTTTAAATTTTGTCGTTCTCATGTATTGCTCCGATAGTACCATTAAGGCTTTTTAACAATTTCCTGTAAAAAAAATATTTAACACCCTTAAATGTGACATTTACCTAAGCAGGAGTATGAATAAAAAGATTCATCTGTATTATTGAGAAATGAATTCAATAATAATTTTCTCTTAATTATCACCGTATTGATGTTTCATTAAGCCGTTATTGATTTTATAAGTTTTATTGTTAAATAGAATATATATATATATATATATATCGAATAGACAGACGAAATCTACTTCTTTTTTATAATAAATTATACTTGAATCAAATCTGGAAAAACTGTTTTTTTATTAAAACTTTTACACACAGATGAAACTTTTCAGACGTAAATTAATTTAGGTAGAGATATGTCTCAAACATATTATAACATTTCCTAATCCTATTTCAGAATTTTTTTAATTTATTGATACTATCTTATTCCGTTTCTTTGTTGAATCACAGTCAACACAATATGTTGGAGTACTTTCCACATACTACTCTACTTGAGGTTTGAACATCCATCATTGATATTCTTTAAGAATCTATGCAGTTTGTACTCTTTCTGATTTAAACTGGGATGAGTGACACAAAAAATCAGGCAAAGGTAGGGATTTCTTTATACGTAGCATAATTTATTTATCAGCATGAATAAACCACGTATGTTTGAAACAATGTTTTATACATTTAATCTCTTAATTAATTTGGAAATTTAAATATTGTCACAAACATTTTTAATGGGAAATAAAAACGAATTCTATAGTAGTAAGCTAATGTATGCATAATATAATGATTATTTTAAAATATTATTTTACATTTCAGTTAACTTTGAATTAATATTTTGCAAGCAAGAAAAGAACGAATTGCATTCTCAGAAATGAAATGCATAACAAGGTAATATGTCAAATTTATTGTAATCTATCATCATTTAGAATATCTATTAGTTTTTATTTTTCTTGATATAAGTTACTTTAAAGGCTAAGGCTGTTTTTGTAATCAATATGAAAGTTTGAATTGGTTTTTGATGGTGTATAATATGTTTGATAATTCTGTGCATAAAACAAGGATCTACATAAATTTTTAATTGGCTTAAAAAAATTCATAAACTAGATATTGCTGGGTTTTTCTTACCGTGTTTCGTATGAGAGGAAAGTTTTTTTTAAATAAAACTATATATAACTCTAGTACATCTAACATCACACACATAGAAATGTCAAATAACCTTCTCAGAAATTAAAAAAAAACTTATGAAAATATTGAAATTTGAAGAGGAGTAAGTTTTTAAAATATTGAAATATTTCGAAAAAAAAATTTTTAAACAAATATTAGAAAATGAAATTTTTACGTGAAATGCATATCTTATGAACGTTCAGATACAGTGAATGAAATAATTTTAAATAAATATTTAATATAAAAAAGTTGCTCAGAGTCTCTTTAAAATTTCAGAATATTTAACAGATTTCGACTTTGTTTCAAAAAGTTAAAACATATACTAAAATTGTTCCTTGTTACTTCTAAGAAAATCTCTTAAGTTTTTATTGATCAACTGAGACTAAAAGAACTTTTATTCCTCCGATAAATGAGTTCCTTTGAGTATAAGAAAAAACAGAACAGTAGGGAGAAGAAAACGAACTTAAAAGTTTGCTATGGTAGATTGCCAATCCAATATATTCCTTCATACTAACAGAGAATGATGTAAAAAGTTAATGGCATTCTATGATAAGACAGAGGTAATCAGTCTGTATTAGGTATGATGTGTGAGCTCAGAGTTTACGGTGCTTATTTTCGTGTCGATTCCGTTGTCTGATTCAAAAAATCGAAATGCGTTGGTAATAGATCACTTGGTATTGTAGTTCATGATTGATAAATTAAAATGTTAAGAATCGCAGATGATATTAGATTTTAGATGATGATACATAAGTAATGCGAATGATTTTAAGTCTTTTCTTAATAACATTGTAAAGTACATTTTTCTTCATAAAAACTCTTAGCGATTTCTCAGCAAATGAGTACAATTTTTTTTTGTTAAGCATGTATTTAGGAATAATAATATCACTTTTCGTTTAATAAAAATGAAATAGAATAGGTAAAACTAATAAGCTTTGGGTTTTTTTGCTTACAGATAATATCTTGTAGTAAAGAATATTTATGTACAAAAATGATATTAATGTCAAACTTTTCTTTCTCTTGATAGCTTCGTGAGTAAAATATACCAAATAATAAAACTGTAAAGACGATATTTACTTTGTTTCATGTTTAATGGTACTTAAACAAAAGATTTAATTTAAACAAAACTTGGGCGTTAAAAAGGGATAATAATGTGTAAAAGTCATTTTTGAATTGATTTTTTCATTGTGTAATTCAATAGTAATAGCGAGTACTTAAAAATTGTCTTGCCTAATTTGAATTCTGGATTGCGTGACACTCTGAGGCATTTTTACGCTATGGAAAAGGAAAATAAATTTTCTGGAAGAAAAAAAATGGGTAATGACTTTCGAAAAACAAATGCTAATTAAATTCCAGTTAAATGAACTGGTGTTTCTTTGTTTTGCATAATGAACTGTGAAGGTGGTGGGATGTAAAATGCAATTAATAAGAAAAGAGCAAAGTATTCGACATATTTTAAATTAAATTAACGTTTTGATTATATAATTCAATTTCTTCCTTATTATATATATGTGCATTACTTGTATTTGAGTGAAACATTTGCAACCTTAAGGAAACCGAAGAAAATGAATATACTTCTTTTCCCTTTGCATTTTTCCATAAATGAAGTTTACTCATTTAAACAGGGAATATTTTGAAAAATAGTTTTTATTTTGAAAATATCATTTCCTTTATTCCAAGCAAACATAAATGTATTTTATCTGTAGCAGGGAAGGTGAAAAAATATAACATGATAGGGGACTTGTGGTCTCGGCAACAGTAGTTCGTTATAACTTTTTAAGAATAGTACAGTTAAAATATCACTTTGTCATTTCACTTATATGTTCTCCGAAATTTGATATTTAAGAAAAAGAACTTTTTTTTTACATATTATTGTGAAATAAAACTTTTCTGAGAACTTTTTATCGGTGCCTTAGATTTTCTAATGAAAATCATATGCTGCAGTAAATTTTATAAAATTTATCATGAAAACGAGTGTATAACACTGTTGAATTTCATTTATTTAATAAATCAACCAAATTGCAATTGGAGAATATTCTCAATATAGTACAGCACAAAACATTTTTGACCGTGCCTGAACTATCAGTATTTCAAAGTTGTGGTTGATATTATAAATGTCACACTAGAAGTAACAAGAAGGCTATTAACATCGGACCTCATAATTCTGAACGTCGGTAAGGAGATGAGGAAAATACATGAGCTGGTACCCATTTCTCCTAACTTCCGCACTACGCTAAAGGGAGGACTTTGAGCCTCGACAGATTTAACGTGCATCAGCTCCGGCTACATGGCGGGTCTTCAGTGGCATCAAGGCTCGAACCTACAATTCAATGGAAATTGCCTGCCACGAGTCCACTACTATAACCACTAGGCTACCGTGGCTAGCAGTATTTCAAGGATTTCCTTTCCTTTCGGAAATCTCAAGGATTTCCTTGAAATAAACAATTTATCAGTTGTCTTCTCTAGCGCATTCATTGCGTGACTTTTGCGAACATTCCAAATAGATTGGATTTTAGCAAGATAAATATAAAAGTGTGGTCTTCCATTTCTTGCTTGGGGGACATAAACAACACGTTTTTCTTGCTCTTAATTTTGTGTTTTCCATGAGCTGCTTCGCGTTCTGAGAAGCTGTTTCTTTTCCTTACTCTAAGGCGTAATTCTCGATTTATTTTTGGTTTTTTAATTCTTGTATGTAGTAGTGCTAAAACTGTCCATTTCACAATTATGCGTAAAGGTTCATGCTATTGTAAAAAGTCGTCCCTATACAATTTCTTGGATTGGAACCATCAAAATTTCGTAAGGTCCAAAGCATGTAAAAGGGAATACAGGAAGAATTTTACTACGTTGTTAGTTGGAGTTCTCATATTTCGATTAGTTTCAAGGGATGACCGATTGTATTAGTTTTTCCCATATCAGTATTTCATGGAAATACTTGCTAATTCTGGCTAAGATTAATTATTGTTGTGTTAAGAAATTTCCGATACCGTAAGGGAAATTTCACAGATATATTCTTCACAGTAATTTTCTTAACGAAAATCACTTTCAACTTTATCAATAAACTTTTGCAGCTCTTCTGTGTACCATGGATCAGATCCATGAATCAATCTTCTGGAACCTAACTTCAGAGCCTCTGTATTACTGTCGGAAGTTGCCTCACTGAAACTGAGGTGCGGGCTCACAGACCGCTCTTGAAGAGTACGTTCAATTTTAACGGCATGTACGCGCCAAAACATAAGAAGAAGTGAGGTGTAAGATCACAATTCAGGAGTTACTAAGCAAGTAAAAGGGGATGATGAGAGATAATGAACTGATAATGTTGGAATATATTCACAGTGGCGAATGAAAATATCCTTATAACTTTTGATAGAATAATGCATGCTTTCTTCGGCAGTATTTATATATTTCTGAGAATTTCACAGAAATATATTGAGCAAACTTAATTTCTTATCTGGCAAAATTTACATTTTAAGATATTTTTTATGGTCTTAGACAAACGTGATAAAAAGAATTAAAAAAAAAAAGGTTCAGTTTAGTTTTTATTAACGTCGCATTAGAAGCAACACGAGGGCTATTGGCGACGGACCTCGTATTTTTGAGCATTGGTCAAGTGACGATCAAAAAAAAGGATTCAAGAATATATTGAGCGAAGCAGTGAAAGAAAAAGGAGAAAGATAAAAGATGAGCTTAAAGTATGATCCTTGTCCCAATGGGAAATTCATGGCCTCTTAATCCCAATGAATTCAAAACGGGAAAAGAAATAGGAAAATCTTGAAGTAAAATTTCCATAATTACAAGCACTAAACATTTTTTTATATGGGGAACTATTTAAAATAAAATGAAAATTATTTGTAGGTAACGTGATTTAAATGTAAAAGCAAACGAAAGTAAAAATGTAAATTTCAAAATATTGGATTGAAAAATAAAATTATCATTGAACAAGAAATAATGTACAAAAATTCTAATAATTTCTTACGCCTTTTTACTCCAATAACTCACACTTAGAGCTCATATCCTCACGTTTTACTTGATTAAATTTTAAATATTTGATTTGAAAGCAATAAAATTACTTTTGAATGTCACTTCTCCTCTCTAAGTTCATACCTCAAGGGAAAGATTTATGCATATCTACATACACCAAATGTAAGGCTGTTATTTATTATATATAAATCGTCTCTTATTCTAGTGTAAATTTCAAACTTTCATTTAATTTCTTTCTTCTCGTTTTAAGCATGACGGAGAAAGTGCTGAAAAACATTTTTAATATATTATGTCATCATACTTTAAATGATATCGATTCTCTCCGAAAGAAAGTGCGATAGAATTGTATAAAGCAATAATTGTAGTTCCTTTATGCATGCAATAAATGTCCTATGGAGACAAAGTACTCTAAACATTACCTATTTTTTTCTTCCAGCATTTCAAAAACATTTTGAAACCTTATTTTAATATCGCATGACGTCTTTTTGATACAAGTACAAAATTTCCTGGCTCTAGCTACTTTATTTAAGGAGTTATTAATTTTTTTAAATAGTTCTATGACTCATTTCATTGTCCATCAAAAATTTAAAAAAAACTTTTCTCAGATTTTTATTTTTCATTACTACTTCTCAAAAAGTAAATTTGGAATACTTGTTCATTTGAAAATAGAGATTTTTTTGAAACGCATATATGCATTCAAATATGGTAAATATAACATTCTTATAGACTTCTAATTAAGAAAAACTTATCAAAGTCACTGTGTCCCCTTAAGATTACTCACTTTGACTTTTGCAATAGCGTGACACTAATAATAGAATGATACGTGGTGTCCACGATTACAGAGCAGTGGTCCTTAATTTTGGGTGGCCCTTGCTAACCTCTTTGAATTCACAAATAAAATACTTGAAGAAGATCGATGTTTGCATAATTCTCAAGAATATTACTGATTTATTCGGAAGAAAGTTCGCATTACTACTCTTTCAGTTGACCCCTCCCTTTCCTCCCGTATCAAATAAAACAAGTTCCTCGCAAATAGTGACTCGCTCTACTACATTATATCATAAGCACTACACACTTCACAGACACACACTCGCACTCATAGACGACTCACACATACACCCATGCTTAGAAACTTTACTTCTAGGCATAATATAACAAATTAACGCTCACAATAACTACAATATGTAGCGCGAATTGAAACACAGTTTGTGCATTAGGTTATGTAACCTTACCATCAGATTATGTCAATTTCGGTGTTATGTAATATTATGTTTTAATCTAACGGTTTTAATAAATTAATATAGTTCACAAAATATCAGTCTTCTCTTTGAGTAATAATGTAATTTCTTCTCATCTTCGATCGGAGCTTCTTCTCTCTCGCTGCTCGTTCATTTAACCTTGTTCTAATAACTGAACGCAGTTAACTCAAAATTCATAGTTTCAAGATAATAATATAATTGGAGATACGAAGTGTCTTACCTATAACCATTCTAACATTCAGTCTTCAAGAAGGATCATGTATTATAGTTGCTTTGTTTCAGCTGTGTATTATAAAATGAGACAAAACTTTCCAAAAGTGTTTATTTTTTTTTAATTATTATGTTAAGGCTTTCAATATTTTCATAGTTCCTTCGAATTTAGCGTAGTATACATAATTAGCCATATTTTGTAGCCGTTTGTACCATTATTCAAGTTTTCTAGGAATAAAATCAAGCTTTTTAACTTTTCCGAGCAACATAATAATGAAATATTGATGGAAAACAAATGTATGTTAAAGGGTGAACAAATGAGTTTCATTGTTTTGTGCGGCTCAAACAGGAAGCTTAAATCCGGCTATTTATCATTATTATTTCACAAAACTTTTTTCATTGAATTTTTTCCTACCTAAAAAAAGTTGTTTTCGGTCTGATTCCAATATATTGTTTAGCATGTTATTGTAAAATTTGTATTTTACGATGAAGTTCACGAAATCAAAACATCGTTCTTATCTAACCAATCACCATCTCACCGAAATGTTGTGAGTAACTTTTATCACATTATACGTCAAAATTCAAAGATATATCAAAATGTCTCAATTGAGTGTTACATATTCCAATATCTATATTTATCCATTTTCTTGCCTTTACCTTTGTATTTTCATAAATGCATGTTTCATGTGTGTTCTAAACGATGAATAAAACATTTTTATATCTGATTAAAAAAGTTTTTCAAGGTGTACTATGACCCCTTAAATGCGCTTCTGAAAGTAGACAAAAATGTGGTAGTAGACGAAAAATTATTTATTGAAATAAGGGAGTGAAACTCTCATCTAAATTTTCTGTCAAAATAAAATATTGTATATAAGAGAAGATACAGTTATAAAATGATGTATTTTATAGAATGGTTCCAATAGTCCCTTTCCGGGGAAAAGTTCATTTCCGCAGCGCTATTTCTTCGAGAAGGCCAGTCGAAATAAATATATTTTATGCACTTAAATATATTTCTTCTTTGCGATTCCTATTTAACTCTGTTTGCTGTGACTTTCTGCTCAGGTACTCGATTCTACTAGTGTTGGCAGTTTGAATCGATAACATATGTCAGTCCCAGGAGTGTCGTTGCCAACTCTCAGATACAAAATCTGTTTCTCTTGTCATAACCCGAGGTCATTGAATGACGTTCGAGCGTAAATTCAGACAGTTTTAGCCAGCTTTTTGGACTTTTTGACATGCGTCCCGTTTCCGACAGGATGATTTTCACATATCGAAAAAATGCGCTTAAATCTGTATTTTCGAGTTTCATGTGACATTTACGAGACAAGACTATGTTTGACGTTTCTGTGTCCAGGAGCAATTTAGGATTTCAGTTTCGATTACGGGTTTTTGCAGAGACAGGAAGCAATATCGAAGAGAAGAATATATTCCATTCTATTGCTAAATAACGAAAAATTTCGTTTTCGATAAAGTTGGGACAGAAATACGTGATATTTTCCTACAAAGAATTTTAAGATTTTCAAAGCGGGTAAAATAATAGCCTTGTTTTCACAATTCTGAAATCAATCGGTCCTATAATAGATATAAAGTAACATTAATTTAATGATAATTTATACACACACACACACACACATATATATATATATATATGTGTGTGTGTGTGTGTGAGAGAGAGAGAGAGAGTATAATGCAAAATTTTTATTAAAAAATACAAAATGAACCATCTATATAAGATAATAGTAAATAAAACATTATAATAACAAAAGATAATAAACAAAAAAATAAATCATATGTTTAAGATAAAGTAAATTACATAATTATCGCAAAAATAATAAAATATTAATAATAGTATTAGAAAACTACAGTTTGGGGCTAAAATGTAGCCACACTTATCTATCTACAGATAAACAGTGCGCCTATCAAGATGAAAAGACATCTGACTGAATCCTAGTAGGTCCGAAGAAAAGTTGACTAGTTCTTTCTGCTGCGCTCTTAGAGAAAAAGATACTTCCCCTTCGGGTCAGTTATAAAAGTGTTTTAACTTCTGGGATTGTTCTTGAAGAGTGCTGCTGATGTTGTATTCCAAAAGTAAGTGTTAAATCAACTAATATAATGCCATTGTATCACAGTTGCATTGGGTCGGTTGACTTTAAAGTTGGTATGAAACGTCGCTTCATGACTAAAGACGAGTTTAGATGTTAAGGACTCATATTCGTTGAGTTCATTGAGAGAAACAAAAATTAATTCTCTAACTTTTATGTTTGGGATAAGAGCTATAACATACATGGTTTGCATCTGTATCAGCTATAACTTGCATGGTTTGAATGGCTCAATACTTTTCATATAATCGCATCTCGTCGTGGATACCTTAATAAAAAATTGCTGTATCGATGGCTTGGTCTTAGAAAAGATAATACCCTACTCCCCTCCTCTAGCCCTCAAAGCTAGAATTTAACCCTCTGTGACTTTTCTTAGAGGCTTCTTAAAAGATATAATGTTTTTTCCGCTATTACTGTCGATTATTAGTAACCTGAAAAAGCCGGAACGATTTCTACTATTGACCAAATATCGTTCGTTTTTTTTTGGTGTGGTGGTCATTTTGAACTTTTGTATTTTTCTGAACTTCAAAAAGAGTTATTTTTATATAGTTTTTCCAAAAATGTTATAACATCTTTAGTTATGTACAAGCCGCTTTTCAAAGTTGGGACATTCTTTTGTAAGCACCCTGTATTAAGATTAATTTTTAATTGAATGTCCTATAAAGGGGAATGTACGTTACATGTTTGCTTAAGAAATGTATTTTAATTTATAATTATTATCTTTAACATTTCCCCCTTTGAACTCTTACAGGCTGTTTGGTTATATGAACTTGAAGTACCGATTCCTCATGAAATATATTGTTCCAAACACAAGGTAAACACTTCATGAAATCAAGTTGTATCGATTAAAAGAAAAACAACAGATAATCTATAAATACAATCACATATTTTAAATTTTTTTAAAGAAATATTTGGTTGGGAATTTATCCAATCAAGTCAATTAAAGATAGTGTAAAAGATTTAAAATGTTTAAGAAGAACAGAGTTAAATTCAGAGCACTCGGTTGAAATATGTCTCACTGTCAAAGGACAAACACAGTGATTTCACACTGTGGGAGCCTCTGACTTTTAAAGATGTCTATATGTCAAACGTGTGTCATTTCGTAGGTTTGTTATAGTAACGTACCGTTTTCCACATGAAAGTGAATTCCAATAAGAAATTATTGGCCTTATATTATGTAATTTGCTATCTATTTCTAGATTTTGAAGATCCTGCGAGTGGTCACGAGTGAAAGATTTAATGCATTTTAAAGTATCGTAGTATGGAATAGTGAGAGAGATGTACCTGATACAGAAATAGCAACTTTGTCAACTGTCTCGTTTCCCTTGATTCCTAAATGGGAAGGTATCTGACAAATAATTAACTCTTCGTTTCAAGATTTCTGAGAAAAAAGTTAAGGTTTGAATGATTAATGGACCAGCTGAATAAACGAGTTTGCTTAGGTTTGAAAGACACTCATCCAATCCGTAAATAATATAAAATTCTCATCATGTCTAAGAGAGAAGATGTGCAATGACATATGAATGGCAGAAATTTCAGTGGTAAAAACGAAGCATGAGGGATAAATTTGAAGAGTGAAGTGAATGAAGTATTAAAGAAATTCGAACTAATACGATTCGAAGACTTTTAACCAAAGTGTTAATATGGCTGAAATCAGGGTATCGCTTTACAAAGTCAATATAATTTTGGATGTATATATTTTGTGTCATGTCCAATTTCTTAAAATTTCGAAAAAGTCTTTTAAAATTTAAACTGTTCATGCCAAGATGAAAAACTCTCCTTTGTTTTCATGGCTGAGGCATTGAATAACTAATATGCGTCGGTGAATTTTTCTATGAAATGGAGGTATGGATGTTTTTTGCCTGATATAGTCTGTTTTTAAATAGAAACTTTTGTATGAAAACTCTAAAACCTTAGAAGATGAAAATGTTCTAACTTTACAATGAAGATTCAAAAGCTTCCTCCTTAAATCTAATGACGGTTCCAAACAGTCAACGTATATACTTTGAAAAGGTGAAGCACGAAATGTATCGGAACAAATTCGTAAAGAGGTATGGAGCACGGCGTTCAGTTTTCATAAATTTGGTTTTCTGGTAGAACCATACTCCACGTAACTATAATCTTATTTGGACAGATGAGAGTACGTTAACTACGTAACAAACAAGTGTACTGTACCAGATCATATATGTGATAAAACCTTTAAAATATTATTGTTTTTTCACGTCTTTTTCAAAGATATAAGATATGAGAGCGAAATGTTAGTTTCTTGTCAAAAATTTATCCTAAAATTTAATCTCATATACAACGTTTATTAAAACATTGTTTATGAGATTAAATTTCTGGATCAGGATAAAGCTTCTTTTTTCTATTAAAGTAAACACAAGCAGTTTTTGTCAAAGAGAAGTAGAAACCGTTTTCATTTGTTTATTTAGTAATCATGGTTATAGTCTATTGAAGTTGTCTCTCAATAGTATTCAATTCTTTATCCATGCACGAACTTTACAGGTCGTCAACATAAATAAGAGTTTTAACATATGTCGGAATGTTCGAAATTATTTCAACACTTTTACAATAAAATGTGTAACACACCCTGTGGTGAGGGAGGGAGGGAGTGTCTGTGGGGATTTATGGCGCAAGAGCCAAAACAGACTATGCTGCTTCAAGCATTTGTTAAAACCATTTAAAATAACATGATTTGAAAGGCACGAAACAAACACAAGGTAATAAAAAAGTTAAAGGTTTCAAATAGAGTGTAAGAGGCCAATCCTTTTTAAAAAGACAAATAAGTTACGGAGGGGTTTTTTCCCTCATCAAGTCAGACAGGTTTAAAACTGATGAATCAAAGAAAACGCGACGCTGATAATCAAAGACCGGGTAGTCAATTAAAGTGTGATGAATAGTGTAAGGGACATGGTAGGAAGTATACTCGGGAGCACCCTCCCCAAATAAAAAATGTATATGAGTAAATCATGTGTGTCCAATGCAAAGGCGAGTCAGTTTGACATCCGCTCTTCAGCTTGGAAGAACAGGCCTTTCTCCGATGAGAGGCTTCACCAAGTGAAGCTTGTTATTTGACTGAAGACTCCATTAAAATGTGACGTCTTATGTCTTTTAGCGGGATTGCGAGCTGCAGAGGATTCAACGCCAATCGTGCATGCGAGTCCGCTTGTTCTTTGCCTAAAATACTTACATGACTTGGTACCAACAGAATTCAATAACATAACCCCTGCAATACAGATGTCGAATAATGATGTCAATGGTAACCACAACATGATGATTACGATAGTTTAGATGTACTAATGTTTCCAGAACGCTCACAATGTCAGTATAATTAAACTACAAACTTTCGAGAACTGGATTTCTCAACTAATCGTAGGGCGCAATAAATGGGGACAGCTTCGGTTGTAAATATACTGCAGGAAGTGTCAACCTCAGAACTGTGCTTGATGTCATTCGAAACGACATCACCGCTGACGTATCCAGTTCCTTTCAATCCGTAAGTGTAAATTGGATGAAAATCCACGCATTGACACATCCTATGACACCCCTTCTTCTTCAGCAAAATATCTGTGTTCTGAACATTTTGGACAAAAGTTAAACCTCTCAAGCTTGAATCGTATAAATTTTTCAGAATACCATACCTCAAAGTGCAATCACGTGCCTTTCCAATATAAAATAAAAACAAAAATAAGATGTTTATGCTGTGAAAAGACTTCTCCAATCAGTGTAACTTAGCGAATAAGTTATGAACATAGGATCTGTATCGTCGGAAGTCCTTTTGAAAAGGAGAGAAAATAGCATTTGCTTCTAAAATGAACATGAGCTTGGCTTTTACCACTTTTTTTTCGAATTTACCAGTTGTGTAAGTATGAAACCGGAATTTTTGTACAGAAAAAACACGTTTATTGTAATGATATGATACAAAGTAACTTATTCAAAGTATTGTCCATCGCTATCTATACATTTTCCCCATCTTTCTGGCAATTTGTGGATTCCGCGCCAAAAGAACTGTTGCTCTTTTGAGGCAAACCAGTCATCGAGCCATTTTCGTACATCTTCGTAAGAAATAAAGCGCTGCTCAGCAAGTGCATGTCCCATCGAGGCAAACAAGTAGTAATCGGATGGGGCAAGGTCCGGTGAGTAAGCCGCGTGCTGAAGAATCTCCCAACGGAACGACTCTATCGTTTCCTGGACCTGTTTTGCTTCGTGTGCTGGTGCATTGTCATGCAGCAAAATCACCTTGTGTTGTGTTTGTTGGTATTCTGGTCGTTTTTCAAGCAAAACTCGATCTAAATCGGTTATTTGTTGTCGGTAACGTTGAGTATTGACAGTTTCCCCAGGTTTCAGTAGCTCGTAGTAGATTACGCCCTTCTGATCCCACCAAACACACAACATAGTATTTCGTCCGTAGCGGTTTGGTCTTGCCGTCGATGTTGATGGTTCACCCGGAGTAACCCATGACTTTTTGCACTTATTATTCTCGAAATATATCCACCTTTCATTGCCAGTCACAATTCGATGGAGAAATGACTTTCTTTTGAACCTGGCGAGCAGCATTTCGCATGATGTTTTGAAGTTTTCCTGCTGTCTTTCGTTGAGTTCATGTGGAACCCATTTCTCCAACTTTTGTATCTTTCCCATGGCTTTCAACCGAAGGGAGATGGCTTCTCGGGTCACCTTTAACTGATCCGCCAGTTGTTGTTGTGTTTGAGCGTCGTCTTCGTCCAACAAAGCGTCTTCAAACTGTTTCGGTGGTCTTCCACGTTCTTCGTTAATCACGTCAAAATCGTCACTTTTGAACCGTTTGAACCACTCGAAACACTGTGTTTTACCGAGAGCATGCTGACCAAATGCCTCCAGAAGGATTCGATGCGATTCGGCTGCGGTTTTCTTCAGATGAAAACAGAAAAGTAGCGCTGTCCGCAAATCGTAATTTGTTGGCACAAAACTCGACATGTTTAT
>BMAW01023929.1:85078-97315 GCA_019974015.1 Nephila pilipes | reverse complement strand
AAAATGAACTGTCCTATAAATATGACGCTGGGCGGAAACGGGTTAAAGAACTCTTAGTTAAGGAACTTTCTACGTCCTGATTGTAAAAGTACGACTTTTAACATATATGTTAAGTTGAAATTTTATCATGCTCTGATTGTAAACAAATATCTAAATATATTACTTCATTCAAATTGATGTTAGTTGGCAAGAAATTTAAATACTCTGGATAAAAGAAATATATGAAACGCTTAACACCCTCATTAATATTAATTTTAAAAAAATAATATTATCAATTTCTCCAAATATTTCATGTAGTCATAAAAAGAATCTTCGTATTAATATAGATACATTTTATTTGAATAATGTTAATCTTCCTTCAAATCTCTTTCAGAACTTTAAGAGAATCCTCTTTGTGTCAATCGAATCAAAAGTATCTCAAAATTCATAGCTATAAACAGCATAAATCAGTTTATTATTGATATATTTTACTGCAATAGCAGTAATCTGCAACTTATCTACAATACCTTTCATAATTTTTTGTAACTTTTTAAACAAGCAAGAGTAATATAAATATTACAACAATTAGTTATAGTTCTAAATTTCTTAGGGATTATATGAAATTTTGATGCTCAAACATTTTTAGGAAATTTAACGTAATTAATATAGACACCAATTTTCTTATAGAATACAATAATTCTATCAGTAATTTCTTTTTCACTGTTGCACTTAACTCTGGAGAAGTTATTACTCTCAAGATTCTTATTAGTTAATGTAGAAATCTTTGCATGTAATACCAGTATTATGAGACATCTTATGTGCATAAGTTACAATAAATTAGTCTTGTAGATCAGTAACAGCAGTTTTTAAATCTGTTAAATAAATATTCACATTATTATGAACATATACTTTTCTAAAGATCAATTTTATTTGCATAACTATAATACACTCTTCAAACCGTTTATAAACTTTTAACGGAAGACTATAGTCAATTGCTAATTTGTTAATAAAACTTTCAATATCCAAGCTAATTTGTATCTTAACATAAAAACTTTTATTCGAAATGTTACTTTTGAAATTTATACCATGATTCATAATACGTAAAAATATTTTTTTCTTAAAATTACTCCAACTACCTGCATAGTCATATATTGATATATCTTTGTAAGCACACACACACTTATATATATATATATATATATACAACTAACGCGAATGAGACGTTTCTTTTAGTCTAGTTGGCAAAAAAAAGCGACCGGTCAACATTCTTCGGACTCAGTGGACCAGGCTTCGAAAGAACCACCGGCACCCAAGATCAACAGCTCTCTCCATCTCACGGCTTCAAAACCACCTACTGCGGCATCCTGATCATTATTTACTGCAAAGTCAAACGATACCATTTAATACTTCCGCTCACAGGAATATACGGTAGAGTTTCCGATTAAAAACTCTGAAAATGATAGATTATTTCACATCTCGGTCTTATTCTTAATTAAAAAGACTTTATCTCTTTTAAAAAATGGAATAAGTCCATTCAGTTTTAATAATGAATATCTAACAAAAGTGATCATTTGCGTAAGAAAAATGAGGGAAGGGTGGTGAGGAAAAAGAAAAGAAATATATTTTGAAAGAAAAGTATAGACTCGAAACTAAGAAATTAACTCTAAAATTTTCCGAACGAGTCGAAGGTAAAATCCTTTCAGGCAATTTCGTTTAAATGTAACAAACTAATTCTTGCTCAAAGAAGAATTGTTTGCATTATTTGCCTTTTTCATCATAACTGAACATTAGTAATTAAATTTCTTAAAGAACGATTACATTGTTTATATTGAAAAATTAAAAATAAAAAAAAGCATTCCTTACTTTTCAAACTACTTTAAGTGTCAGAAAGAAAAATAATGGTATAAAAATTCCTTTAGTTTTTCTGAATAGATCGTAATTAGTTCACAATTAACTTTTTTAACATAATAACCTTCACGTTCGAAGATGCTCATTCTATGAACATTTTTTTTCTGAAAAGGAGACATCTGCAAACTGTGTTGCAATAAAATTAATCCTCAATTGCAAAGCGAGAGAAATTTTTGTTGTTATAAATACAGCATGTGTTGTAAAAATGTAACTTGAAACGAAGGATAAATACTTTTTTAATGGGTTTTTACTAATAATAACAAATACACAATTGGAAAACTAAAATTTATTAAAGAAACTGATATCTGTCCCTTTTTAGATGTAGTTTTTCATAGACAAACGTGTGTGTGGCAGCAATAGCCCAGTGGTCATGGTCACGGACTCGTTGAGTGATGAATTTGAATCCTGATACTTCTAAGGACTGATCGTGTAGAAAGGGTGGTGCAGTTAAATCTATTTAGATCCATCGTCCTTTCGTCGGCGTGGTGTGAAAATTTGGAGAGGGATATACCAACTTAAGTATCATCCTCGTCACTTGATCGACGCTCAAAATTACGAAGTTCAATAAATAAACAAAAGCATCACATATAGACAAAGCCGAAATGGATGTTTTAATTCCTTGGCAAATCCAAAATTATTTACTCACAGTTCAGTCGCTGATTTTGGAAAACCTGAGTTTTTTTCGGCTGAATTTTATATTCAGCCATTATTTTTGAAAGAGCTTAAATTCTCAAATATTAACGATGATACATTAAATATATTATTTATTAAACAATACTTCATACTTTTTTAATGAATCAACCGGAATGATGTAATTTTGAGGACTTTCCCGAGAGTATTTTTGCGCAATAATCTCTACCAGGGGACGTGTCTTTAAAGATAACTACATTTGATGAGCTCACACATCATGGTGAAAGAAGTAGTTTAAAAGGTAAAGAAATACTTTGAGCATAAAATACAAATGTGACTCTCATTAAATAGGCATATTAAAATTCCCATTTTTATTTACTCTACTTTAGTAACTGAATATTCACCTCTTTAAGTCCAATCACAAAAAAATATGTAAATGTAATTTTAAGATACTACTTAATATCGTTTGTTGCTTCCCTGTTCGCTATCTTGATGAGGATCCGAACAACTTTTGCAGAAATATCAATCCAATATTAGGCTAAGGACTAATTTCCTTAAAATAATTTATTCCTCACATTTGCTAAACATTATCACGCGTGTCTTTACACTTACGTAACACGCATGTGTTTTTCGCAACTCTTGCATTCTTTAGTCATTTTTTTTTTATCAAAGCCCAAATATTGCATTAAGTTCTCGTGTTGCGAACATCGAATAATTATTGCTTCCACTCCCTCTCCCTCTCAATTATTGGATTACAATATATCCTACTCAGTCAATACAGAAACAAATTGAAATTTGAAAGAATACACAAACCAAAAATGACGTACTTTTTCAGAACAAACCTATTCCATCCACAACTAACCCCCGGGTTACGCTAGCAATACTTCTCTATTTCCGACCATTCTACTTGTCAAACATTTTTTGTCTTTTTTTTTTCACGTCTAGACCACAATTTCATCTTATTTGGTGCAGCTTAGCCACATCTGGCTCTTTCGCCAATAACCTTCACGCTCACTTACTCATCCACAAATAATTTGATATATATTTCAGAATTCGACAAAACATTAAATTTCAAATAAAATAACACATTTTTCCTGAAAGTTTGGGCTATATTTATATTTCTTTGAATAATTAAAAATTAAATTAGTTTTAATAAAATTAAATATGATATTAATATGAATGCGATGTTATTGCTTTGAATTTGCATAAAAAAATTTCCTCTTTCGATAACGAAAATTTACATACTTAAGATTTTCTTCAAATAGATTCCTCTGTTAAAAAATATTGATATATCGTCCTATCTAGAAAGGTATATAAATAAGAAATTATTATAAATTGTTCTATATAAAAGATAATAAACATCTCATTTATATATAGAAATTCATTTATGTTTATATGATAAGAAACATTAATATAAATAAGATAATAAATATTGTTTATTTATCGAAAATATTTGTTCATTTATAATCTAAAATAAATAATTTTCAAACTATAAACTTGTGCAACATATTTGAAATGCGATACTTTGTAGAACCCAAGTTTAATTATTTTTCGTCTTTATTAAACAAAATTCTAGGTATTCATTTTCATATCCAGGAAAAGAAATATTTAGAAATTTTGCATCGAAGATAATACAATGGTAATTGAGAATAGGTAACATGTTAAAAACGTTGAAAACAAGATTTCAATTTGCAAACGATTTTCTATTTCTCTCACTATCGCGAGAGGGCGCTTCTTACTCAGTATCGTGAAAATTTCGTCTTTCCACATGTTACTCAGTTCAGAACTTCGCAACAGAAAGATCTGGCCTACATTTTTATCTCGTAAATTTTAATGTTTCTTAATATTCTCATTAAAATTTTAAATATATGTATTCACTACTGACGCAGACAATGTTTGGAACTGAAAACATACTATTAATGAAAAATATATATACATTATTCCTTAAATTATATTTTTAACTTCCATAATTTTTTTAATTGCAAAATATTTTTGCAAAAAATGTATTCATGACAGTAGATATTCATTCACCATCATTATAAGTTAAGAATAGATTAAACATGAACTTATTTTCATTGCAAATTCAAGAAAGAAATTTATAAATATTGTTAAAAAGACACTCTAAAAGCGTTCGTTAACTTACAAATATTTTTCAGAGGATGAATTTATTTAATTTTAAAAATATTAACCAAGTTTTGCTGTTGGGGATTAACCAGTAGTTATGTTTTGAGTAACTTTACGCCTATTGTAATGATATTTTTAAGATATAGTACCCCGTAATTTTTTGAATAGTAATTTAGGAAGAAAGTTTTCTTTTTATCAAATATAATTCAAAATTATTACCAATTAAAATTAAAAGTTATGAGCATTAAGTATTTTGTAAGAAACACTTGTCATAAGCCATATGTATTTTTAATCTAAATTACATTAAATTCGATAAACATAAGAATAAACAAGAAGAATTTTTAAAAACTTGTAAAAGGAGTTACAATAAACACCCTAAATTAAATGTAAATCTTCAGATTCAAAATTATAAACTAATGATATCTAATTGTATAATTGCATTAAATTAAAACCATTTCATTCAATAGTTTTAATTTTCTACAACGTGAATTGATAATTACAGAATATCTTTTTCAATAATTTGTTGTATCAAAATATAGTCCATTTCGTAATATTTAATTCATGATCAAAATTTGTTAATTTAATCAAATTTTAGGAAAAAATACTATACAAGGAAGAAAGGCGCAATTAACAATTTACCTTGTAAAAGCTTAAGAAATTCATATAATGTATAAAAAATAGAACACTATTTTACTTTTTATCAGACTTATCAACTTTGAAGTTTATTTTCTTAGATCATAACTTAAAGCGGTGATAGTGTCACAAAAATACGAATATGATGCGAAGCGGTGATAGTTACATTACACAGCGACTGCAACGTTTATAAAATAATGAGCGACTTTTAAAACACAAGAAAGTTATAAATTTAAATTATGTAAATATCAAGAGATTAATAGTATAAATCATGAGATGAGTCTTAAAATTATTAGGTTTTCGTGAGGAGCATTTTACTGAAGGAAAAGTTTCCAAACTCGTAACAAATATTAATCCGAGTGCGCTAAAAATTCCTATAATGTGAATTCACAAGTTTACTATACCAAAACAAGCAACTTAAAACAACTATCTTTATGCTACAGGTGTAAAACAATTTTTAACATAACTCGGAAATATTTTTAATTATTATTTGAAGAAATATTCAAATATCTGCCTCTTCTTTGACTGTACTTGGTATTTACAGTTACATGAAAAGTGCACCGAATAGTTTCACCCAAGAAAACTGTTTCAGGGGTCTCAGGGATGTCAATTTTTAAATTTTTCTGTGCTTCGAAAACAATAATTGCTATTTGTCATTTTATGCTGAGCATTTTGATGTCAAGATCAGATGATCAGATAATGGATCAGAAGAGGAAAATAGGAATTGGATGAAATATATGGTAATGTGTGAGTACTAATTATAACGCAAAATTTCTTTGAGCTCTTATGAATTTCTTCATATTACCCATTAGTCTATTTTTATGTTTAAGATGAATTGAGAAATGCGAATTTTGTCTATTTATTTAATTTTATCTCCTGTTAGAAACAGGACATTCTTAAGGTTTTAGGCAGCATTGAGTTCTGAATAAACAAGGATAGAATTTGTATTCATTGTGTGTTGTTTATTTTTGACAACCAAGAAACTATTAACACCAGTTTTAGGTCCGTGATACTGAATACGATAAGTGATGTTCTGGGTAAGGAAGTGCCAGGTCCACGATGATGCATGAAAATTAATATATGTCTATTGAAGTATACTAAAAAGAGTGCAACAGCTTTTATGCTGTCTCGCGATCTTCTTGCTGCTACAGCAGGCAAATATTTCAAAATTTAACTGGTTGCAGAAGACCACATAGTAGACGTCTTGTTTGCAAGAAGACTTGCTGTTTTTCTTCGGTCTAAATTCCTTCTCCAGAAGAATCAAATTATCTCGGCTCAGAGAGCATCAATATCAGTGAGAGATCGTTCTAATCACTGATGAATCTAGATTGTGCCTAATCAATTATTCTCGACTTACTTTCATCGGAAGTGGATCTGGTACACAGAACGGTACAAGTCCTGCACCATTTGTGTAAGAGACTGTACTTTAGCAGAGGTTTGATGGTCCGGAAAGGCATTGTGTAAACTAGTCGATAGATCTCCGTAATTTTGACAAATGCTGTATGACTGTTGTAAGGTAAATTTATGAAAACTTAGACTTACGTTTGCCTCTACAGAGTAACATTTGGGTTTGTTTTTAATTAATGGATAGTAAATCCTCGTGGGACCCATCTGACCGACACATTTCTACAAATGATCAAATTCGTCAGATATATTGTCTAGTTAGATCTTCAGTCTGTAACACTCTATCATATATTTAGAATGTTTTCAGGAGAGCGATTGTAATTCATCTCTAGCATTAAAAATTCCAGGACCTTGGTTGATTTGATAGATCAAGATCGATCACCACGCGAAATAATTTATTTCGTGAATTTCTTTTTTAGAAATGTATATAGAGAGAGGACCACTATTCTTATTTACCTATTTTTAGATCCATCCTGTAACCTAGTGATTATTATTTCCAGATTATAGGCCGTATAAAAGATCTTGCTAATGTACTAGCAGGATAAATGCTCTGAGTTATTTTCCACGTTTTGTACATACCTAATTTCATAAAAAAATTTGTTCAGTACCCATGAAAGTAATAATTCAAAATTCTTATTATTTAGAACACCAGTATAAATTATGAATATTCGTAATTCTTGATTCATTTTGTAAGATTTTGATAACGCTACTGATAGTCAGTCTTTTTATCTTTATTACATCTTTCTTCTCCAGAGGACTTTACTTATTATATTTTTTTAATTTTTTCTGAAATGATATTATCTATTATTTTTAAGTAAAATTTCTGAATTCATTATAAACTCTTAATACAGTAAGCTGATTCATCCAAAAGTGTGATTTATTTTTCACATTTTTATATCATTTCCTTTCATTTAGCGTTACTAAAATAATAAACTGAAAATAACTACTCCAATATTTAATCTCGTAATTCATGCATTTACATGTTAGCGATGACAGACTATGATAATACAAAAACTTAAACTATATCGAAGTTCATCAAATATGTATACGTTAATTTGATACAATTACTTAAAAGTGAAGTAAAGAAACTTTAAATAAATATACAATTAATACGAACGCTAGCTGCAAAATATAACTTAAAATAAAATATAAAAGGAAAAATCAACGACTAAAATAAATAACTTGAAAGAGAATTGCAATAAATATCACGATTAATTTAAAGATAAATAACAAAAAATAATAGACCTTCGTGTACAAAAAATGTGTATAACTAAATAATTTCTGATACTTAAGTAACAAGTTTAATAAATGTGCTATGAATATCTTTTTAAAAGTACTTCCCTTTGAATTCACTACCAATGAAATTGAACGAAACAAAAAAAAAAAAAAAAAGAGAGAGAAAACGCTGACGCACTGAAAAAATTATTTCTTGAACATTCTCAAAGGCGTAAGTACCCCAATCAAAGTACGTAAATGAAGAATGAAAAATGACGCAATTTACAAAAAAAAATATAATAAAATGGAATAAAGTATACTTTTCTTTAACACTTAATTACTATTGTATCCTGTCGTCTTCTCACCTCATTATACTAGATGAAGAAGCCTTTTTCTCCCTTTATTCTAGTTTAATTGGCATTTCTTGCATAAAAATTACATTTATTTCTTCTTCCAGCGAGTTTCGCTTCTTTCACATGTCAGAGAAACTCGAAAGTGAAAGAATGTCACACAGCCACATAATCAAATTAAGAAATACAATCTTTCAATCTCACTTGATTACCATTGAATTACAAGGAGAAAAAAAATTATTGTTCTCATCTATTTTATTGAATTTCTTTAAGGCAAGTATTTAATTCACGATGAAAACACTTTTGCTTATCGGCTTGATTACGAAATAAAATAAATATTATTAGGAGCATTATACATTAGTTATTTTTCCTTAATACGCATGAAATAAGACTTCAGTGTCGAAACATTTATTTTTCTTAAATATCCTTTAAATTTTGTGACACCTGTGCGCAAACGTATATTGTGCCATCCATCCGTTGAATTAAATGGCATATTTGTGCGAAATAAAATTATAATGAATAGAGTAATTTAAGCTCGATTAAGATAAGATTTATTCCGTAGGCTAAGTAAATAAAAATGAACAACATTTTATTACGGGTGTAGTTTGATTTAAAGTCACACTAAAAGGTACCAGTATTGACGGCAAATATCTTGAAATTGATTCACTGCGTTAAATAAATTTTGAGAATTTCCCATATAATGCTGGTAGAAATAGTTTTCTTTTTTTTTTCAATTTCATATATAAATACAAAAATGGAAAAATGACAGTAAATGGAGGAGAGGGATAAAAACCAATGTTTCCGTCTGCTGTGTATTATTTATTTACTTATTAATTCTTGCTTCAAAAATCATTATTTTTTTGTTTTTTTACTTAGAAAATGGCAAATTTCTGTTGTTATTTTACTTAGCATATTCGAAGAACGAGGAATTAAAAACTAATGAAATCCCTTTATAATTCTGGATGTTCAAATCAATGTAATGCATTTATGCAACGCTGTGATAAAATATAAAATTCTCTCGCACTTGAATTAATGAACTACTGAAGAAAATTAGTAAATAAGTCATGAAATTCTCGTCTCAGTTTCAGTTTGACATATTATGGTTAAAATACTTTTGAAAGCTTCTAAAGATTTCGAAAGAAGTGTTAAGAACATAATTTTTTTATTTACTGAATCCAGTTCTTTCAAATATTGTTTCATTGTGTTTTTAAGGTTCATTCGCGCAATATTTTTAAATAGCAGTCCACATAATTCAGGAGAATTTCGTGCGACTTCCTAAGTAAGATCAGTTTATCTCCCTTGGTTTAAAGATAATTTAGACTAGTTAAGAATCCCTCATCTTACAACAATTAAGGACTGTTTTAAAACCCATTTAACTTTATCCTTTGAATTCCGAGTTCATGAAGAGCTCTAATTTTCTTTTGACTTGCTCCCTTTTATTGAAATCTTCCTCTCAATACTTATATTTTGATAATATATGCATAAGTATTGTATTCATATGAAACAAATTATTATTTTCTTCGAGTGTTTAACACCAAATTAAGTACTCCTGCTTTAAATTTTAAAATCTGATTTTAGTTATCGTTATTATATATTTGAAAGAGTATTATTTGTAATAACTTTTTTGTCAATAATTATTAATAGAAACAATTTTAAAAGTCTAAAAAATTTGAAATGTATATAGCAATAACAGGTCAATGAGAAAAGTCCCCGTCCTGACACATAGATGCCGCTACTAGAATTAAATCCATATGTTTTTAGTTAGCGCTAACCCTCAAAAGATGCGTGTATAAATTTGACAGCTGTCGGATCATTAGTTTGTGAATTATAGCATTTTGAGTGAAGCAACTTTTGTTATTGTGAAAAAATGGATAAAAAGGAATTTCGCGTGTTGATAAAATATTGCTTTTTGAAGGGAAAAAATACAATTGAAGCAAAAACTTGGCTTCATGTCGAGTTTCCGGACACTGCCCCAGGAAAATCAATCATCAGGGATTAGTATGCTAAGTTTAGATGTGGAGAAATGAGCATCGAAGACGGTGGAAGCCCAAAAGAGGTTGTTACCGATGAGTCCATAATCCACAAAACGATTTTGAATGACCGTAAATTGAAATTGAATGAAATAGCAGACACTCTAAAGGTATCAACTGAACGTGTACATCCTATCATTCACGAATATTTGGGTATGAGAAAGCTCTGTGCAAAGTGGGTGCCGCACTTTTGACCAAAAACAAAGATGAGTTGATGATTTGGAGCAGTGTTTGAAGATGATCAAGCGTAATAAACCCGAGTTTTTGCGTCGATATGTGACAATGGAGGAAACATGGCTCCATCATTTCACTCCGAAGTCCAATCGACAGTCATCCGAGTGGACTGCACACGATGAACCCGCTGCAAAGCGTGGAAAAACGCAACAGTCGGCTGGCAAGGTTATGGCGTCTGTATTTTGGGATGCGCAATTAATAATTTTCATTGACTACCTTGAAAAAGGAAGGACCATCAACATTGACTATTACATAGCTTTATTGGACCGTTTGAAGGACGAAATCGCCGAAAAACGGCCGCATTTGAAGAAAGAGAAAGTGCTGCTTCACCAAGACAATGCACCGTGTCACAAGTGATTGAAAACGATGGCAAAAATCCATGAATTGGGCTTCGAATTACTTCCTCATCCACCGTATTCTTCAGATCTGGCCCCCAGCGACTATTTCCTGTTTTCAAAAGAATGCTCGCTGGGTTTCGTCGAATGAAGAGGTGATCGCCGAAACTGAGGCCTATTTTGAAGCAAAGGACAAATTGCACTACAAAAATGGTATCGAAAAGTTGGAGGGTCGCTATAATCAGTGTATCACCCTTGAAGGGAAACATACTGAATAAAAAACTAATTTTGCCAAAAAAATGTGTTTTACTCTGGTAGGCCGGGGACTTTTCAATTGACCTTATATATAGAGAGAGAGAGATAGATTGCATTATTCGGTGTTTTGAAAGGCAAATGAGTAAGAAATTAATTATTTAATATATGTAGCCATGGAATTTCTTTTTGACTATAATATATCTTCCTTTAGTTACAGATTTGAAAAGCCTGTAGAGTGTAACAATACACAAGAAAATTAAAGAAAAAAATTTAAAAACAGCATATTAGAAAAAATTCTTTTTAGATGTAAAAAGAATATTTTTTTTCCATCCAATTCAGGAATTGATAAATCAAAATAAATACCTCAACAAAACTGTTTATAAAATTTTTGAGATTTAAAATCCATGACTTTCGTAAAAATATATTTGATATTGTTGTGCAAGCAGTCGTATATGCACTAAGCTATCAAAAAACATTTAGGCATATTTGGTATGAATGGACTTTAAAAATTGTTAATGATTGAATTCTTATAACAAACTCATAAATAATTCATAAAAACTACTAAACATCCTTCTACCATTTTGCCTTTGAAATGAAAGTCAAATCTATATATTTTTTCCCATATGAGGATAATGATTTTGAATTACGAGCATCCAGATGGCAACACAAATTATGTCTCAGCGAAGGATAAATAGAGAATATTAAATTCAAATTTCTAGTAATAATGATACTAAACCTATCATATTCGATGCTTCATAACTAAACGATTCTTCAACAATCTTGGATTATTCTTAATATTCATAAACTTAGTTAATGTAAAAAAATTCTATATTCTTGTTACATCACTTAGAAAAGAGCTAAAAAGAAATTGTACGAGGGTATCGGCAGTTCAGTATGAAGGAGGATAAATCACTGACATTTGAGAGCTGTGTTTGTATTGGAGTCAACAACAAAGATGAACAAACCATGTATACTATTGCCCTAATACCGTGCGATTTCAACTAACAAAATCCTGAACCAAGATGAACGAACAGCGGATTTGTAGAGTAGCCAGTAAAATATGTACTAGTACCATATGCACAGTATGCAAATATAATAATAAATGTAATAATAAATATTAAAATATGTACTAGTACCATA
>BMAW01023929.1:65973-84973 GCA_019974015.1 Nephila pilipes | reverse complement strand
CTCTAATTAATTAAAAGGAATTTTTAGCTATAAATCTGTCTTGTGACCCATTGAAAACGTTGAAAGTATTAGTTCGAGAGTGACAATCATATCGGTATAATAAAAATATGTTGTTGTTGCCTTATTGTTGTACATTGGAACAAACACAGAAGCTGCAGAAATTTATCAAAACTGTACTACTGATCACAAATCTATAAACTCTTCGAAGAAAAATAAATATTTATTTCGAAATACTAGTATGATCTAAATCTCATTCATAATCTATAACATATTCAGACGGGCATTATTCCAGGTCATACAAAAACACTGAATGAAAAGCTTGGAAGCAATTCAACAGCTTGAAAATAACATTACAACAATGGTCATAAATCCCATATAAGAAAGTAGAATGCTTAGAAGTGCCAAGAAAAATCTTACTATTTATCGAAAATTTTCATGAATTATTCATGTTCCGGTTACAATTATAATTTTTGAATAGACATTGCAATGCGCTAGAAGCCTAGCACAACGCATGATAAATAAAAACTTGTTGTGCAACACGAACAAGATACATAAAAAATTATTTTCTTTGTATACAGTATGAATAGAGTAATAATTCATAGTTAACGCAAAAAAATTGTTGAAGAGTAATTGTATAAGAAATGAATGTTGAATAATCGATCAATTTTGGATAATACGCTAACAAATATGCAAATATTCCATGAATATGTAAACGATGCTCAGCGTAATGAATACGTTAAATATTTTAGTAGCAAAACATAATCTATATGATCATATACCGAATACTCTATACACAATTGATTGAATTCTTTAGTTAATGAATGAATCAATAAAATTTGTAGCATTTTAATAAAAAAAATAGCATTAATTTGATACAAATAGTAAACTTTTATTCAATAAATACAAATGTTGCAAGGAAGTTTGTTTTTCCATCACTGTACCTAAAATATACTTTTTATGAAAGAGAAAAATATTATCTCTTCCCAAAAATGAATGTAAAATATAGCTGTCATATATTTTTCTCGCAAGTTAGAAAACTTATTCTGCCTTCAGTATCATGTCTTGTTCCTTATAAGAAACATTAAAAGCCTTGTCTTGTAAACGTCGCATAAAAACCGAAAAGTGCAACTTATGAGGCATTTCTGCGAGATAGCGACATCCGTCAGAAACGGGATGCATTTCTAAAAGTCCGAAGCTCTGCTGAAGGGTCCGAATCTGTGCCCGATTATCACTCACAAGCCTCGGGTTATGACGGGAAAAAAAGAAGTTTTTCACATCTGGAAGTTGGCAACAACACTTTTGGGACTGACACATGTAATCGATTGAAATCGCTGGAAGACGCGGAATCGACTTCCTTCGTCAGGAAAGATAACAAAGAGAGCGAGAGAGAAAACATCGAAGTATTTTCCCGATAAGTCGGAAAAATACTTCGGTGCATAAATTTGTTTTCTCTCGATTTCGGTGTCTAGACGAGAGAAGAGCGAAGCAAAAATTCATCTGTACGTGGAACGTTTGAAACTGAGGGATGTGATATAAGATATTTTAAGAACTGTCATCGTTTACAACCGTTTCCTTTCTTTCCATAAATACAAACCAAATAGAGCATATCTTAATTATGGGTTGATAAAGCTATTCTGAGTTTATGATTATTGCAACTCTACTTGTTTTTTTTTTTTAATCAGTCACTATGTTAAAGCTAATTTTACTATGAAATGTACTATCATAAGTACAGCAAAATTTTCTTTGAAAAATTGAAAAAAAATTAAATTAGAAATTGAATAAATATACTGATATATGTTTGTTTCTGCAGGTTATTGATATGTTATTAAAATTGCAAAATGAGGTTTTATGAGAAAAAAAATTGTATTTTTTTATGGAGTAAAATATTAATAAAAAAAGTTGCTCTCAGCGAAGGCTGTAGAACGTTATACTCACTTAACACGTAAACTCACAACTGCAGTATTAAGATAAAAGTAAATCTTAAACACAATCCAAATCTAATAATTTCAGCTTATTAATCGTTCTTATACTCTTAAAATTTGGTACAACATATTTTCAAAAAAGATTCGCAGTTTTAATGAAAAAAGTAATGAGACACTTATTTTAAAATATTTACCGGTAAAAATCTCTGGACATCTAAACTGTGAATGAAATAAAAAAAAATAGTTTTATCTTTCTTATCAAGTGAGGGGACATTTTAATTCTTTTCCAGTGTGCCAAAAGTAATTGGCCTTCAGTTGTCTTTAAACTACAAATAAATGTTTATTTTTTTAAGTTGAAATCAAGCCATGAGATTTAAATAAATCATAAAGTAGCCCTGTTACATAAGCTTAAGGTATCCGCACATCCTGAAGAAATTTCTTGAACTATTTTAATACATTCTATCAAAATATTTTTAGTGCTGAAATATAATCTAAAACTGCGAAATTCTGCAGTTAGTCTTAAAAATTTTTATTTAAATGATGTAGTGAAACATAAATTACTTTTATTTTAATTATATAGAGAAATATTTAATTAATTAACTATCAGAATAACAATTATAATTCAAAGGAAGGAAAAATATTATTATTCTGCAAATTTTACATTAATTAGCATAACACTTTTCAGAATGAGTACTACTTCCATGATGAAAACCGTATTACTATTGTTTTCATTGTGTTAATATATATATATATAAGGAATTAATGGTATTAATTAAAATACAGTATTCAAGAAATTAAAAGTGACTCATAAGGTAAAATACTAAATAGAATATTAAATTAATCACATTCTAAATAATTTGAAATTATGAACTTTTATTTCCTCGTATGTTCATTAACGTCTTTCGGCAAACAGATTAAAAATTAAAATGCTTTCAAGTACTTCTAAAATTAAATAAAAAATATAAACATCCTGTGCTTCTTTTGAATAATAAGTTATTCATTAAAATTTTATACGCATCAAAGAATAGAATATCGGTTTTAAATAGTAACAACTTCTAACATATTTTTTATCACATGCTTCGGTTTCAAACCTCCCACATGCAGATGAATCTTTGCTTTGCTCTTCTCTCGTCTAGTCGCAGAAATCGAAGGAAAACAAATCTATGCACCGAAATATTTTTCAGACATACCTGGAATATATTTCGGTATTTTTTGTTTTACTGTCTGTTATCTTTCCTGACGAAGGAAGTCGATTCCGCGTCTTCAAACGGTTTCAATCGATTACATGTGTCAGTTCCAGCAGCGTTGTTGCCAACATCCAGATGTGAAAACTTTTTTTTTTATCTCGTCATAACTCTGGGCTTTTGAGTGACAATCGGGCACTCGTTTGGACCCTTCGGCAGCTTTTCGGACTTTACGAAATGCCTCCCGTTTCTGACAAGTGGCGCTATCTCGCAGAAATGCCTCCGAAGTTGCACTTTTCAGATTTTATGTGACACTTATAAGACAAAGTTTTATTTGACTCATAAATTCTTTGGATATACGTACGATTTACGTTTTTTAATGTTTCTTTCAAAAGGCAAGACTTGATATAGTAGACGGAGTAACTTTCCCTAATGTTGAGGAAAACATATGAACGTCATACCTTGTATTCAATTTGGAGAGATATAATATTTTTTCTCATCACATAAGCCATATTTTATTCAATTCATGAAAAAAAAAAAACCTTTCTGACACAAGTGTATTTACTAAATAAAGATTTGCTTGGTATGTCACATTAATATGTATTTTGCATTAAAATGGTTACAAGTCTGACTAATTCATGTATTGGTTAATGAATTTGATCAATATTATATTCAATATCCAGTAAATAAATATGTAATGTTTGCTTAAAAATCGACAAATTGACGCATAATACGTTGATTTATTTATCTATTTTAAAAATTTACTTTTTACTTATTTACCTATGAAGGTTTTTTGTGTCAAAATTATCAATTTTATGAGGTTCTTTGAGTCTATGCTTAGAGCTCTCGTATACACTTAACGTCCGAAATAATTTGCCCCGAGAAAAAATATTCAAATTGAAACGATGCTTAAAATTTTGACAGTTACTTCTTTTAAGTTAGTACACTCAACAGCAATAAAAAAACGATTAAGAACTGAACGTGGGCGTGACAAATGTTTTGGCAAATAAATAACACATATCAAGCAAAAATATTTATTTTTATAACTTTTTTCCATCATTTTATCGCCTTTAAATTTGTTTTTCAATGCACTAAACTATATATTAATAGTGTTTGTTACGTTATCTCAGTATTTAATCGATGCGAATTAACAATACAGTTAGTCCAAGAAGTCTGTTCCTATTAGCCTTCGTGTAACTTTGCGGGGTGCAGGTAAACTACCTCTATGAAAACTAGCCGACAATTGAGGGATGGTGGGAAAACCATATGATATAATCACTTTGGTAACTTCCATATCGGTGGCAAGGACATGAAATTGAACATCCGAAGTAGGTAGTAGTTGCTACCTCAGACAGCCTTCATTACTTCTGATTAGCGCATTGCATCATGCTCTTGAAACCACACTGTGCAATCTTCTTACATACATGACACACTCTGGTCGGACTGTATCAAACATATTAGATCTTTAGGACCAGTTAAAATCGATATTTGGTTTTAAAGGGTAGTACTGAGAGCTCTTGCAAGATTACGAGGACGTGAAAACCGTTCTAGTGTAAAAAGTACAGCTGTAAAGGAATAAATTCAAGAGTGATTCTTTATCTGATATACAAAGAGCAACTTCGTCCTGGACTGGCGCTTCTTACGCCGTTTCCCATTTCTTTCCTTTCGCTGATTTAATCGTCTACTATTATTTGTATTAATTTGAATCTCTTAAATGTTGTTTTGTTACTAAATTATTGTTGTCCTTGATGTACTCGGCTGATAATTTTAAAGCCTTCTGATATGATCAATTTGGTAGCTTCCATAACTTTTAGTGTTGCGTTAAATGAAACAGAATAGTATATAATTATAAATATCTTAAATTATTTTTTTTAAATTTCAAATATTTCTTAAATCTAAAGAGGCATTGTTTGATTAATTGATTGCTTATTTATATCATATTTAGAAACTGCACGAGGACAAGACAAACAGGCTTCGTAATTTTGATTCTCAGTCCAGAGAACTTGTCGTTTGTAAAAACCCCAGCATTCCAAAATGCCAAGCAAAATTCATCGTTTATCCTTGTCTGGAAACAAACTTGTTTATAATTAAGACTTCTAATCATGTTGCACTTGTCTAGAACACAGAAAGGGCTGCTTTCAAGATTAGAAGAAGTCAGTCTTTAGAGAGAATAATGGGCACCTCGAAGCATAGAAATTTTCCCTCTTTGTGATCATGTCGTGATCATGACTGGAGAACTCCTCAGCTTATGCCCTGCCGTCCTCAATATTTTTAACTCATTAGCTTTGTGTGTTACTGACAACGTTTTCTCTGACCGCTTGTATCGTTCTTCACTGTATCAGGATGTTCGTTGATTCAGAACTGCAAGGTCGGAAACGGGCATAGAATAAAAAAAAATTGAGTCACTGTCAAGTAAAACGGATGACACATTGAGATAGCTTTTTCTCTCAGAATTTCACACTGAGCCAACCCACAGTGATGACTTGGACACATTTAAGAGCCCACTAAACACCGGTGGTTTGTGGCATCAATATTTGAACCCATGATTCGGTCCTGAGTTCGAGACCATGACTACTCGGTTAAAATGGCCACTAATGTAAAGAGGAGTACCTTCGAAAAATTGCCATCGCTCACGTGAACAGGTGAAAGAACTGATTTGTAAGTGAAGATACAAATGTCTGAAAGTATTGGTTGCGAAGAACTGTACAATATCCTTGTAGTTTCGCGAATATATGCCAAATTAAGTCAAAAAACTAAACTACAGAACAAAATTCTTTCTTGATTTAACGAATACTGAAGCAAAATTATAATTTTTATGCTTGTAAAGTATTCTTGTCATTCAACTTAACAAACCTTATTTAAAAGTTATGTTGTTCTTACATGACAATATTGAAGTTTCACTCTCAATAGATAGAACAGTGAAATTTAATCCTATAAAACTTTTATTTTTATCAAATTATGAAACACATGTAATAGTTGTTTTCTCTCTCTCTCTCTCTCTCTCTAATCTAATTAACCTCAACGCGACTGTAATTATATCACTTACAGGCACATTAGAGTCTGAAGGAATTAAATCATTGACACTGGTGGTTCGAGTGGGTATGTTAATATCCACTCACTCTAGAAGATTCTTTTAAGCAGTCCATTATCTATATATACAAGAGTCCATACGATTACTCACTATTAACTAATTTCCTCTAATTACTAACTTTTTAACTTCAACATTCCATTTGGTATTGCTTATATATGAATGTTTCTTTTATACAATTCACTACATTTCTATAGTTCATCTAATTTTAGACAATCATGTTTCATATGGTTGAGTCGAGGTTAAAAATAAGTTATATTTATTTTTCTTAATGATTTTTAAAAAACAATTAATTAGAACGTTTTCTCTCAAAGAGTAAATGAATCCGAGAAAGAAATTTTAACAGATGGAAGATGACTACAATTGATTGAAAATCGAAAGATTGTATTTCTTAATTTGATTATGTAACTGTGTGATATTCTTCCATTTTCGAGCTTCTGTGACATGTAAAAGAAGTTAAACTCCTTGGAAGAAGAAATAAATGTAATTTTTATGCAAGAAATGCCAATTAAACTAGAAAAGTAAGAGAAAAAAGACTGCCTTATCTAGAATAATGAGCTTCGAAAATGACAAGGTACAACGAAATTAAGCGTTAAAGAAAAATACACTTTATTCCAATTTTATAAGAGTTTTTCCTTTTTATTTTATCTCTCATGCTAAAGCTTAAGTACTTTGTTTGCGGTACTTAAGCTACTGAGAATGTTCAAGAAGTAACTTTTTTTTCACTGTTTTCACGCTCGCTGTCAGCATTTCTTCCCCTCCTTTCTCTCAGTTTCAAAGACAGTAAGCTCAAATTAACGTTTCTTTCACAAGAAAATTTTATTCATTTTTATTAAACTTGATTGTTTCTTAAGTATCATAAACTATTAAGGTAAATAGTAGATTTATTTTGTTCTTTTGTATCTGAAGTTCCTCCCCCCCCCCTTATTATTTAAATGAACATCACACCATGCAAGCAACTTATTTTAATGAAATAATAAGAAGAAATTTATTTTCACCATATTTGAACAAATTGTAAAAAACGTTTTCAGAAAAACACCATTAGTTTCTAACAAACAAAATTTTAATTGTTTTCGAAGTATTTCGATATCTTAAAATTCCTACCACTTCTATAAATTAGGATATTTTTAATCAATTTTTCCCACTTTATCAAAAGTCTTTATCATAATTCTGTGTATGGGTTGAGTAGAGCTAACATTTTTCATTGTTTTATAAAACATTTCTCAATCAGTTGCAACGAAAAACAATAAAAATACTGCTTGAGTGTATCTATGTTTGTGGAATTAAAAAAAAAACAACTAATAAACTAAATAAAAAAAAATACTTGTAACTAAACTTGTGTACTAAATAAATTAAATACTTGTATTGATTTCAAAACACGCCTCAGCATTTCAAGCATGCGACATCATGAAGAATAAAAAAAGTTATGAAAAAAATTTGCTTTAAATTTTTAGTCTATAAAATGACTTAGCGCACTGCCGAAAAAAAGTTTAAATAACTCGTAAAATAATATTATAAAACCAAGATGATGTATCCCAGTTCTTTTTCTCATATAAAGGAAAATAGATATTTACAAACTTTTCATCGGTCAGCCAAGGAAATTTTAAGCATTGAACCGATACCTTGGAGATGAATTTGCAGACCATTTTGGCAGCTTGCTAACATTTGGTGCTTTGGTCATAAAAAGAAATTTCTGGAAAATGCTGGAATCTAGGCATTGGGAAAAAAGTTATAGAATTTTTCTGAATTTCTCTGTGACGGGAACACCTATAAATAGCGAGAGTCTGCTTTACAACTCGACCGAGAAGTTTATTACGGTGATTTGTCCATAGTGTAAACTGGTTAGCTGGTAAACTGAACATTGCTGATACACCTGTGAATGCTTATAAAAGTGTTGTGTTAGTTCCTATGTCTGTATCATTAAAAGTATAATTGTTGTGTTTCTTATTTGTTCCATTACTGTCTTAGCTCTGCTTGTCTCTTGTCAGTGTCTTGTCCTGAATGTTTGTGATTAAAGTGTCATTTGTCATTATCCTCCGCGTGTCGAACTTGATTTTCACTCCCATATACACTCACAGGAGGCAAAGAATTTTTGTAACAATAATGTTGCTAAGATTATGATACTTTGTGTACAGATTGAAAGTTATGCATTTAAAATAAGATAATTTTTCTCATTTCAGTCATTTTACGGTACCTTATCCCCTACGCCTTAAATTAATAACTATATGAATAATTATTTTCTTTGAAGTCTTTATTAGTTACAGATATTCAATTTATATTTTACTTCAATTTATATTTGAGTTATAGTATCTATTTCAATGCATAATTTTAATTATTTTTAATTCAATTTATTACGAAGTAATATTTGATAAAATTTTAAGTAATTCTAGGAAATGAAAAGAAAGGCGTTTGACATATTTCGGTAGACGAATACGTCAAATGCAAGCTTTCACATTATTATAATCTGATGAAACATAGTCGTTTGTATATATATATATATATATATATATATATATATATATATATATATATATATACTGGAATTTTCATACTTAATTACTGGGCTGATAACTATTACTATTCAATTCAATATTTTGATAATCCTAACTAAAGTGTACTTAATATATATAAATCTAAGAAGAAACGCATATTTTTATATGTCGGTGAAATTCAATAATAATAACTTGATTTTCCAGATTTTAAATATATTAGAAAATATTATTTCAGAAGAAAGACACACATACAAAAAATATTTTAAGAAAACTTTAAGAGATAAAAAAAAAATCTTCGGAGCAATAATGGTATGGGTTTATTACATAGTGATTTATGAACTAATCTTTTTTGATCCTATGACACATATATGTTATTCCATTTTCTGGCTTCAATAATAAGCTATACTTTTTGCTATTTCATAAAGATGAAATTTTAAAAAAATTCATTTTATTCTATGATATTTGTGTTTTAACTTTTATGTGATAAATTACGTTTAGTTCTTTCATTTATTTTTCTTACATTTTTCGTGAAATTTATAAATTATAGAGTGTATGAAGGAGCAATAAAAATGTGGATTCCTCTATTACTTTTCATCCTTAAGTTTGAATAGTGTGATTCGACAATATTTTGGCCAAACGTATTTCTTTGCTTATTTTCTGGGTAAATATAGGAATTTTTGACTAAAATAGAAATAAAAGAAACACGAATGCAGAAACGAATGTAAAGCAATACATAATCTACAAAAAATCTAGTGAAAAGAAAATATGTATCTGTCAATAATATTTTGTATATTCCTATAAAATAATGAATATACTTCAAAACCGCAAAAATAACTCGTGATCAGAAATAAAAATATATAACCCGAATGAAATGTGCATACTAGTAATTTTTAATTTAAAATAATTTGTTGAAAGTGAAAGCGATTCATTTTATAAATGTAAGAAATATGGTGATAATCTTTGTAACCCCTTATTCGTCACCAATCGGCCAATCAATTTAGAAATTGAAATAATTTTTAATATAACATTAGGGTATATACATCCCGATAAGAAATTGTAAAACCATTTTAATTTTGAAAATTATTAAATTAAAAGTTCCTAGCATAATTTAAACAAATGAAATGTAATACTTTCAACGTATATATTTATTTTAATTAGGTTTTAATAACTTTAAAAAAAAGTAACAAGTGGGTAAGCTAAAAATATCAGAAATAAATGACAAATCATTGTTAGCGAATTATAAAAATTCTTGTCTAAAAAAAATTACTATTTTAATAGTCTTCTACTTCTTTTCATAACCTAACACGCTTTGTTTTAATTAAAATGTCCAGGAGATTAAGTCTAATTTTCAGAAATATTGTGACGTTCTTTAACTATGGCTACTTCAAATTCTTGGACTGATAAAAACTGTTTGTTATTAGTACAAATTCTGCGACATAATGCACTTCAAAGGTTTTCCATGGAGTTCAATTCTGGAAAAATTCGACCATAGCAAAACATTCTTTTTTATTTTTAAACCATTCCTGAATGGATTTAGATATATTGCTAGCAGCATTGTCCTGCTGAAATATCCAGTTATCACCCCCTAATAAAGACCCAAACGGTATCAGATGATCATACAGCATAGCATGGCATTATGGAGAGTTCTTTCGTCCCACATTTCGCTGTAAATCGTACAATCCATCATAACTGAAGGCTCCCCAAGCCATTATGATTTTCCTCCCCTTTATCGACTGAAACAGTTTTTCGGTTCGTCCTCAAGTAAAGTCAATAGTATTGGTAGCCATTGGAATCATCCAGGTTAAATTTCTTTTCATCAGAAAATGAAATCATTTGTTTTCACTCACCGTTCCAAGGCATGAAAATTGTTGCTCAATTAGTTTTCTTCTAGATGTTTCATGTTTTTCAGTTTTTTTTTTCTTTTCCACTTTCATAAAGGCTGCGGGTGCCTAGTGGTCAAGGTCGTGGACTAGTGGCCGGTGGTTTTCGTTCAGTCGCGGGTTCTATCCTTGGCTGCCAAAGTCCCGCCGTGTAGCCAGGGCTGATGCATGTTAAATCTGTTCGGGGTCCAAAGTGCTCCCATTGTTGCGGTGTGGATGTTAGGAGAGAGGGGGGTGCCAGCTCAGGTATCGTTCTCGTCACTTGACCGTGGTTCAATATTATGGGGTCCGTCATCAATAACCCTCGTGTTGCTTCTAGTGCGACGTTAATACAAACTAAACCAAACTAAATCCACCTTCATAAACTGTTTATTGATATTTTATTCAAAAATTTCCTAACTTGTTGCATTTTTTTTTTTTTTTTTTTTTGCTGAAACGTTCCAATATTTTAAGAAAGATATTTTTTTTTTAGTTGACTATCGAAAAGTCCAATAATTATCTTCTTCTGTCAGAATCCATTTTCTTACAGATCATTATATTTTGTTTGATTCGTCTTTTCTAATTGTGATATAGGGAATAATATGGTGACCAATCGTCCTCCTTTTGTAGGTTCTGTCTTTCCTCGAAAAGTGTACTCCTTCCTGTCCTTTTCGATATTTTAAAATTAATCTCTATATTCAAAGTTGGCGTTACAAACTGTTCCCCAAGTGTTGAATACAATAAAACTTTTAGGATATTCAGAAATTAAATGGATCGCTTTAACACCTACTATAGAGCGTAATTCACCATTATTTGAGACTCGCCGTTAATATTTTTTAAGTTTAGATAAATGTCCAAAAATACTGGAATATTTTTTCAATTATGAATTATTGAAGATATTAATGTATTTTATACAAAATTGGGCATCTATTTTCCAGAAAAGAATTCAAAAGATTGAAGGTGAACATATTTAAACTACAGAAGTTAGTCTTATTTTAAACGAATTTCTCCTCTGATATAAAACAAATCATTATTTGAAGAAAAATTTATTCCTTCAATAATAAAAAGAAAATTGTCAAACTTAAAGGAATCAAATCCGAGTTTAACGGAAATGTTTACGAAAGAAGTCAGAATTTTTATCAAACATCTTTCCAATATGTCGAAGAATGGTCTAAAACAAATATGACAGGAAATAACATTTTTCAATGATACTTTTTCACTTAGTCTTAAGTCAATTGGGTTGAAAAGTGTAATGATTTTCTTATCGAAAGAAGTGCTTGATATTAAAATCGATGACGATTGTCTGTATGAAGAAATTAGAAGACTGAATGTATATTTAAATTACGATAAATTAGAAGAATGGAAAATAAATATGTTGAAATTGATAAAAGAAGGGTGGAAATATTTAACAATTTAAAAAATAAACATATTCCATATGAAAATTTAGTTATTCTTCTTGAATTTACACTGTGCTTCCCTGTAACAAATATAGCAATTGAAAGAGTTTTTTCAATTGGTAATGATTTTTGGACAAGTGAGAAATCAAGATTGAATGTTGATACTCTAGCTGCAGCACTTACCATACAATTTAATATGAAGGATATTTCTTGCTCCTAAATTTTCAATATATTGTTAGTAAATGATATATTGACAATAAATATTCATTCAATGGGAAAATGCTCGTTTAACTAAATAACTAAAATGGATGTAAGCATAATTAGTGTATTTTTGTTTGAATTAATTAAATGTATCGTTTATTTACGCTGTACTTTTTTCTTAAATTGTTTCATCTTCCTTTTCATTGTAAAGAAACTGGTCACCTTTAGAATGATAGTTTTTGAACGCCTCATTAACCTAGCTATTTCTCTTTCAGATTTATCATTACCCTTATAAAATAAAATTGTCTGGCTTCGCCCGCAGATTACTCTTATCCAGCGGCATCTTCAAACAAATCGTGGATTAAGAATCAAAATAATTTGTGGAACTTTTTTTCTTAAATTATGTGGTCAGGAAATACTAACGCATGCGTTTTATAATGATTCCGGTGTGAGGTATAATGTGCTAATTTCCTCAGGTGGATTTATAATTTCTTAACAGACAATTTATTCAATTTTTAGAAAAAGGAAGGGGTAGATCTTAATAAAAGGCAGATTAAATTTTAAATTTACAATGAATTCTGAAAGGGTTTTCCAATCTATTTTGAATACACATGCATACAAATTGTATATTATGACTTTTTCTTTAGAATTGCACAATTTCATTAGTGGTCTTATAATTTCATAACGCACTGTATAAATGTATAGTATAATTATTATTAATATGACATAATTTTTTTCATAAAAAACCGAAATTCATATTCGCTTTGTAGACGCGTAGCATCATTCATATTGATGAATAGTAACATACTGTAACTCATGGTATTTTGTTGGATTACTAAGCTCAAACTAAAAACATATAAAAATGGAAATTTACAGCTCAAGCTAAAATGGGTTGTAAATTCTTTTTACAGTGCTAAACGATTGATCGAGTTCTGTGCGGTATCTAAAGAAATTTCCAATTATTTTATATTAATTTTGTCTGACATATGCATAGTGATGTTTTTTTACGATGCAGATAAGTCAGAATAACATTTTTATTAATTAGATATTACGAGCAAAACAAAAATTAAGATTTAAATCTACTATTTTTACAGAAAATAACTGATTTATTTATAAAACAATACAAATAATAAGACGCGGCCGTTTACATTGTACATTGATATGTTCTACTTACAAATTAATAAAATTATTGTGAACAGAATTTCCTTGGAGAAGAAAAATGAGTCATCCTCTACAAATAAAATATTTAATTCCAAATTTAAATCATTATCTCTCTTTCTGATTAAAACAAGGGAAGTCATGTTTTAACACCGTGATATCAATGTATCAGTATGCATTAAGAAATGTGCATTACTTGCAAATGTAAATACATCTTTTTATAAATTCTTCTACATTGATAATTTGCAAAGTAGTGTAAGGTATTACATTTTAAACACATTAAATATAAATATAATTTCAAAAATGTAACTTCATTGAACTTAATTTTGTAAGTTATATTATTCAAGTTTCCCACGTATTTATACAAATATTGTGGAAAACTCAAAATTTGTAGATGTTTATTAGCAAAGATTTATCTTTTGCGTATAGGAAACGACCCCATTTCATAATTTGCAAAATGGCAAAAAAAAAAACCCAACACAATTTGAGAAAAACGAAGGTACACATATTTTTCCTTATAGGGAGTCACGTGTGTTTATAATTTTCAAATGCAATCTCATAGCGTTCTTTTTATCCAATTCTCAAAATAACACTTCTACTGAATCAGTAAAATCCCCTCTGCTTTCGAACAGCAAATTGAAAAAAATATGGAAAATTTGAAGCATTATTAATGTTTCGATTACCTAAAATGCTTTACACATTACATCTCTTATTATGGGCTAATATGTAGTTTTCAGGAAAAGGCGTCAACAAGAGCCCTTAGGCATAAAAGGAAGTACACATGGTGTTAGGGTTCAGAAGATTGACATTATAATACATAGCTATTACAAAAATTATATTTATTTTGCTTAAGGTATATTTACAATGTAAAATATATTTAATTTAATGCTTTTTTATCGTCTGCTTTTATTTTGATAACCAAGTAAAATATTATTATAAATTTTAATAATTTGTCGTTTACTCTTATATTAATATAATAATTATTTTTACGGCAGAATCAATCATCTGTTCCCATTCAACTTGTTGCTAATATTGGAAACGTTTTTGTGGCGTAGAATGTTTTGTTTGGGAAAATGAAAATGCATTAGGAATTTGAAGATGGTGTTTTTTTCCTTGATTGTACGTAACTCTAGAGTCCGGAGCCCGAGAGTACGCTTATTTTAAGCTAACGACTTTTTATTCTGAATAATTCTACTTTTTTGAGAACTTAACAGTTAAAAAAAAACACGTTAAATATATTAAAATGAAATTAGAAAAGCCAATTTTGTTTTTTTTTTATATTCTTTTCTTTTTTTTATTTCCTGGTCAAAAACAGATTGCATTTCGTTGCTAGATGTATTATTTATGAAAATATAATGAACATAATGCTCGTAGATTCTGTTTATGAGAATTATACTTGTTTTTTTTTCTCAAACTGTACTTTTTTAAGATTATGTGTTATTAAGGAGCTCATATTTTTCATATTATGAAATGGATCTATTTGCTTATTTTTGAACTTATTATTTTTTTTACCTAATAAACTCTTTCAAACTTAATGTACTGTTCAGGGGTTGTATAAAATTAAGAAAAATTTGAATAAAAACTAAATTTGTTTAAAATTAAAATTTTGAAATTAAACTATTTTCAGTGTGTATAATATTATGTTTGTAATACAGTTTATTAAAATTACACATATACAAATACTGTGGATGTCTTGTGCAACATACACACAAAGCTAAATATACGATTTAAATATGTAAATACAACTATTGATTATTAATTGCTCATTCATAGTTACTTGTGTTTTTTTTGATGAATTGAAGTGGAACATGAGGTGGCGAATTTTTGAAATGGTTGTCTTATTAAGGAAAACACATCTTTTCAGAGATTTATCAATCAGTCAAGGAAAGTTTAAGCAATGACCCCTTAACCTTCGATGACCATTTAACCATGATTTTGAAACTTGGTGACTTTGGTGACAAACGAAAATTAGAGAAAAAAGCTGGAACCTAGTCGAAAACTTGATTCGAAAGAAAGTTTGGAAAGAAGTTCGGATTTTCTGTGTGACATCATTCCTGCCTGGAATAGGAGTAAATACGCTGAAAGAATCAATCAGACTGTGAGTCTGTGTACAGAGAGTGTCAGTATTTGGAGTCTATTTCAGGAAATAGACTGGATGCTGTCGGCACTTCGAAGTGGATCTGCCGAGTGAATTTGTGGCGCTGTCCATATCTGCCTTGGAAGTACAGAATATTACGGTGGAGATTTGTCCGATACATGAGCTAGTAAGTTGGTGAGAGGAACATTGCCGATACAACTGTAACTGTCGTTACACGTGCTGTGCTTGTATCTGAATCTGTGTCACTAATCTGTACAAGAGCTGTGACTTCTGTTTGTGCTGTTACTGTTCGAACTCTCTTACCTTTGTCCAGAATTTGTGAATAAAGTGCCATTTGTAGTTATTTTCCTTGTTGGACTGATTTCCCTCCCATACATCCAGAAATGTATGTATACAGGTACAATATGAACAATATGTATACAGGTACATCTATCGTTAAATATGATTTTTATTGCTTTTGGTGAAAAAAAGGGAACAATATTTAAACTTGGTACAAAATTAACTTATGTTTCCTTGTTGGAGACATCTTAGATTCCTTAACGTATTTATAATGATTTAAATTAAATGAAACATATTTTTATTGTATTGTCAAAGATATTAACTATTCGATTTCTCATCCACCAACATCGGGAGACACTCATTTTCAAAGATCCCGTTGTTCTGTTGAGGATCCAGTCACTCGAATATACCTCACTGCCCCACTCGTAAAGTACTTGTCATTTTTGAAATGCTTATCTATCAAAGTAATATTGTTAAAAGCAAAACGATTACGTGCAATTATTGTAAGCATTGCTGTTAAGAAACTCTTAGGTGTAATGTAGTAGAAAAAGATTCAAGTTTTTAGGGGAAAAAATTCGTACTTCCACACTTAAGGTTTGTATCATAATTTCTCTGCATATACAAAATTAATTGTTATGATTAAAAAATTTTTGTTATTACAACTTAAAATGTTGAAAAAAGAGCTTTAATATTCCTCAAAGCTTCCGGAAAAATCACTAGCGTTGTTTAATAAGAATATCTTCTGTATTCATTATGTTTACGTTTATGGTTCAAATTTCACAATTCTTAAATGCTTCTTCCCTGTACTCCTCCCTATGTATGATAGTCGGTGAATGATTTCTGGTGGCTGCAGTCGACATGCAGCTTTAATGGCATTTTTACCTCATCATCAGAACTTAAGTGATTCTACTTAAAATGCTCGTCAATCTTTGGGAAGTTGAAATAACATTTTAATTTGGATAGGCTAGCAATTCTAAAATGTCAGGATCTCAATGACGTCTCTCTAATTTACCTTACCTTAATGTAAATCATCACCTTCTTTTGCTCTTTGCTCTGTAACTGTATTCGAGAGTAATGATATCCAATGCGTCATGTATAGTATACATGCAGCTTTCAGTTGAAACCAAAATTATTATGTAATATATTATTATAAATTATGTAATATATTATTATAAATTATGTAATATATTATTATAAATTATGTAATATATTATTATAAATTATGTTTCTAAACACACTGAAGCTTAGAGAACTCTTTCTTAATGTTATTTGATGACTCTAAGATATAATTATGTCTTTTATTGCATAAATTGCTAAAACTTTTATTATCTTCTATTTTTAAAATAGATTTCTCCTTTCCTCTCTTTCTGTGTACATATATATTTGAAAGTAAAAGTTGCCTTTTCTCATGATTATCGTTCTGTTCATTTGAGTACTTTTATGATTTAAAAAAATATTTTTTTGTAAAATTCATAAAATATATATGTGAATAGCGCTCTTCACATTTTTCGAGGAAGAACATGAATACTTTAAAATTTATAATTTTTTCTGCTTATTTTATATGCATTATTTTTAATTATTGTTAGGTGAGATTACGTATGAATTAGTAAAGGTTTCTAAAGATTAGGGTCATACTTCAGTCTTTAGAAAAAATATTTCAGGTTAATTTATGCAATTACATTTATGCAAATCATGCAACTGGATTGCTTTAATTAAAATGTAAATGTGTCTTTCTACTAAATATTTCTATTAAGAATTAGAAAATTAATTTTCTCTTTGTTTCTTTTCGGTTTATCGTACATTTTATTTTGAAAATTATTGGATTTGTAAACATGTACATTCTTCTATTTTCAATAAATTTCTGCACTTTGCATTGATAAATAATTATTAGGATAATAATTAGGATGCTGCTTCTAGCCAAACAAATTCAATTAAGTAAAAGAAATCATTATAAAGTCCACTTTTCTCGGGTAAAAACTAATACTTGTTAAAAAAAAAAGACAAAGCCTCCAGAACGAAAGTAATAATTTGAATTATTGGGCTCTAGTTTAAAAAAAAAAAAAAAACTGCAGTTAAGAGATAAAGCAACGTAATTAAAAAAAAGTTTTCCTCTACTATTAGAAAAATAAAAGTTTTAGCGGCGGCATCTTCCAACAAAAATGTTCGCTCGGAGCTGCTATCAAAACCAGAAAAGCAAGAGACGTCTGCAGAGTACCAAATTCCTATGTGCGTTTTCGGGCAGAGGTGACAAATCGTTGGGCAATCGGGCAGTCAACAGCAGCCCGACTATGCAATCGGGCAGAAAACTGATAATTAACACCGCAACCACGAATCTATCACAGTCCTCTGCTGTTTTATTACCCCGAACATTCGGTTACGTTCTTTTGCTTATGTTGTTTGTTGTGAATAATAAGAACGTTATCATTTATTTCGGTTCCAGGAGAACTGGATATTCGATTTTTCTTCTTTTTTATGCTTTTTCCTCCGCTCGGTAAACTGTAACCGCGTTTGCAGATATTTACGAGAATTTTGGAAACCTGAAGGAATGTGTTTGTCATGCATGTTTAGTATTTAAACCGAACGCTTCTACGTTTTATCGGTGTTGTTTGAACAGTTGCGCGGAATGCATTGTCTTTTATTGGTTGTGATATGATCGGCCAGTTTAAAATATAAAAAAAAAATATCGCTCACATTTTAGACTTTGAATTTATATAAATGCCAAAAAATGCGTTATTATCCACATAAATATTTTCAAATTTTTATACGTTATATACACATGCACGAGATCTGCGATGCCTATAAAACTGAATGACATACAGCAGTTAAAAGGTCAAAATATTCTTAGTTTAAAGCCATTCAAAGTTTCCTTTTCTTCCAATAAATACGGTATTTGTAACACACTAATAAAACGTAGGATTTATTCACAGTATTTCTTAATTTATTTAATAAAAACACTAATCGAAGATATTTTAGTAATTAGAAGGTGGATAAAAAGAAATTAACTTAAATAATTATATCTCGGGAAAGAAAGGATTTTCTGGAATGGAAACAAAAAATAACTAAAGAAATCTAGGCAAGTATCTTTAAAATGCGATTAAATGTACTACAATTAAATTTCAAAAGGAAAAAAAAAACATAAATTATAGGAAAAGCATTTTTTATTGGTTTATATCGTACAAAACACTTTTTTAAGGATTAGGCCATTTATTTAAAGATAAGCTTAATTCACTATAAAAGAAATATTGCTTAGATCCAACTTTTTTTTATTGGAATTTACGGTAAAACGCTTTTGAAAAGGTTATTCAAACCGATAACACTTTCA